>CM046538.1:5030000-5250000 GCA_024713555.1 Spirodela polyrhiza | reverse complement strand
CCCCTCCCTCCCTCCCTCCATTGAGGGTGGGGGATCTGACCTGATGATGTTGAGGGTGTGGAGGCCTCGGGGGGCGGCGCCTCAGAGCGCAGCGCCTCGAGGACCCTCTGGAGATGTCTGCAGATCCCCGCCTTAGGCTCTCTTCAAGCCCCCAAAGGGAGAACTTTCGTCCGATTCTGTTCCTGGGCCGGCCCCGCCATTTCCAAATCCGGAATCGGCTCGACATTTTACCGGAGGCCGGTAGGTGCATGAATTTAATATATTGCCAAAAAAAGTCGCATTTTATCCATAGAAACCCGTCAACGGCCCAAAAACGTCCGTTTTGCAGTGGCCAAAGAATTCCTCACAGGATGCAATGGATACAGTCAGTCACTGGGTGTCAGAAGAGGCAGAAAAAGGTCAAAAAATGAAATGCGATGTTGTCTCTGTATGCGAGCCACACTGTGGATACACACGTTGATCATTAGGAAGGTCAACATCTACGCCTCTATCAAGATCAAGAGGAAAGCTTTGGAAAACTTCGTCCAAATCGTACTATTTCCTGGAATAAAAAACAGTCCAGGATTTTGGTTGACATACTTTAAACGGAAAGACAAGTTTCTAAGTTGACATGGACTGGATTTCCAGGACCCAAAAATTAAAAAAATAAATAAAATAATAATCACAGAAAATCAAGTGTTTCTTCCAAAGAGCATCATCCCCTGCTTGTTAGTTCATACCCCAGACTGTTCATTTCTTACAGCCAGAAGGCCATATATTATGGACAACTCTTCTTGCTTAAATTCTTCAAATATCATAGACCATGGTGTCTCATTTTGGAGCAGCAAAGTTTCTTTCACACTAGTATTTACAGAAAAAAAAGGATTCGACACCATCACCAATGTGACCTAACGAATTGATACAAGGCTCAATTTGTTCCATGATAATTAGTAATCAGAAATTACTTTCAGTTATATCTATTATTTCACAAAAAACCTAAGTGTTTTCAAGTATCATAGTTAATTTTTCCATCCGTGTTCAGAAGGCAGTTAACAATAAGACAATGGTCCCAAAGAAGGCTTCCTCTTATGCATTCCATCCAGTAAAAAAAATTTTAACCCACAACACTGGAGAAAGAAAATATTATTCCGTTGATGAAAGAGCACAACTTTTATAAAGTGAAATTTAAAGAAAAGCAAGCATATTGGATAGAAAAGTATGAAAAATACCTTAGGAACAGAAATTTCTTCCAATCTTAAACCTGAGTGTTCCTCTGAAGAAGGAATAACAAGCTTGGAACACCCAGTGGTAGAGTGTGGAACAAGCAAGAAAATGGCATCAGCTTTGACTTTCATATGTTTGTCTCTCTAAATAACGGATACAGTGATAATGCTATCACTTTTCTTCTTCAAAAAATAAGGCGGATCAAACTGCATCAAAAATTTTCAATGTTTTTGAACAGGGTCACAATTCACCTCAGAAATAAAAATAATCCAGATTTCAAATACCACCAAAGTTAAAATTTCCCAAATTTAAATATCATCTTTCTGAACACAAAAAGAAAAAATCAATGCAAAAGATTCAACAAATTTAATGGTGTGACACTTTCGATATGTTTTCATTTAACTGGTAGATAGCATAGCAATAGGAACCATTTAATCTTTTTTCCGTCTTATCGATTATAGTTAGCACATCGTTTAGTGTTAAAAACATAAAAATTTAAAGCACAAATGAATTCCCAAGCATGGAGTGACCGTTCATGGAGGAATATGATAGAAAACATGGGAAAGCATATTGAATAATATCGTCTCAATTAGTATTTGAATTCCCAAGTATTTTTAGACCAAGAATCCGCTCATCAGCAGGGAATGATAAATATAAATTAACCAGGATCATAACGGGACAAAATAATCTTCGAACAACAGTGCCAAACACGACCGTAACAATACAAAAGAGGAGAGAGTAAGCTTCCCACTCCCTCACCCGATGTAGTGGCTCTGCCGGATCAATAACAGAGATAGGAGGAAAAAAAGTGAGAGGGAGAACGAAACAAGAGAAGAAAGATTAAAAATCAAGGATGCTACTTCTGAGCATGAAAGAAGATCTCACAATGGCAAGAGATGCAATAATGAATAGTTCTTCTCCCATATCAGATGATGAGCTCCTTGATAGGCCCAGCCCACTAAAAAAGAGGAGTGCAAACCAGACGAGTTGAACCCAACAAGAGTCAAAAGAAGCCATTTGTTGTCAATGAATCAAACCGTAAGTAACAAAATAATGACCACAGGAGGCCCTTCCCAATCCATGACAAGGGGAACAAGCAACGATTCTAGAGCTTGTAAATAAGAAGATCAAGGTTGACGAAGTGGGGAGACATGTTGTCCAACCTTTCTTATTTTATTTCTGTTCTTTATTCTTGATCCTCTGTCCAAGGATCTATACATTATGTTTGAGGATTTTCCCTCATAAAGGAGAAGAGATCACTCTCGACTTCTATTCATTTTTGTAATAGATCAAATGGTGGTGAACGGGACCCATGTCCACCATTGCACGAGCTTGAGGCAATAGAGGAAACCCCACCCACACATATTCAGCCAGATTGAGGAGCACGAGCAAAGACAAAGGATCCCGAGTTCCGGTATACAATCTAAGGTGCCTTTATGTTTTATCATCTTATGTTTTCCTTCGCTCATTTCCTTCATCCGTGAACCGCGTAAGTTCTAGTTTTGGCACGTGTGGGGCCTCTCATCCCTAGGGTCTGTATTAGGCCCATGGAGGGGATGTGAAGGCCCATCTTCCTTTGTTTCTTTTCTTTTCTTTCCTCTCTTCTCCTTTTGGCCCATACGTGTTTGGGCCCAATTGAAGAAGAGGGTGTCCTTCTTTCCTTCGCCTCTCTTTTTTTTTGGGTCATTCTTGTTTGAGACCAATTAGAGAGGAGGGCCTATCCTAGACTCTATGTGTGTTTCTTTTGGGGTTTGACATCTTGGACCTCAAGCATGGTCCTCCACCCTTGGCTCATGTGGGCCCTTATATAAGGGAGTGGAGAGCCACCACCTAGAGTCGGCTGTCAGACTTTAGTGAGAACATGTATTCTAGTTGAAAATTTCATCTAGAGAGTCTGAGAGGAAGAAGGCATTGTCAGGCCACCGTCATCACTCCAAGTCACCCGCCACTAGCATGCATGCATGCTACCTGCCCGCACCCACTACATGCCCACCACACGCCTTGTTGTGCACCCATTGTGTGGCCATTACAAAGCCTCCATGTGTGTGTCGTATGCCAGCCCCCGTGACATCACGACTGCCCAAGGACACCCACTTGGACATCTCCAACCACTTGGCTGTGCCCCTTCCTCTAGACCCTGTCTGGCACTCACCCGATGTTGTTGCTGCATGCCCGCCAAGCATCAGTTGTTTGCCCCACACCTGCAATCGGCACCCACCTGACACCACCACCTGTGAGCAGGTCCACACACCAACCACACACTAGCCTGCGTGCCCCCAGCACATTGTTGTACGCTACCTACTGCACACCGGCTGGGTATTCACTGTCAAGCTGCAACTCTGCTAGTGGCATCTGTCCTCCTCCATTCACCACTACGCTACTGCCCCCGCCGCCTCTAGAGCTCATGCCACCGTGCTGCCGTCGTCCTTGTTCTTGCATGAGGGCCCCCACTCTGTCATAACCAACCAGGCCTCAACCTCGCAGGTTAACTCATATCCTCCTATCTATTGGGTCATATACCCTATTTAGTACCTTTCCACACTTACTCCACTACCATTGGCCCAATTAGGTTAGAAGGGATTAGAACTCCCTACCATGTGATCTTAATGTGCATGCCAGGATTACCACATTGGCCATCAAACACTTGTGATAGAGCCACGTGGATGACACTAAGCCCTCACCTACTAGACGTGGGCTTGGAGGATCACCATGCACCAACACCATCTGTTGATGCCCAGATGTGATAGATTGTTGGCTACACTATCATTAGTGTATGCTTGTACTTGGCTGAGTTAGGCATTCATCATTTAGAATCCATGGTTGACACTATTCATGGTATATTGGGTTCCTTTCCATTTCTTCTCCCATGTTTAGTTGTCAAGGTGAGCTTACTCACCCATCCTACATCATATCATTCCTTAATTCCTAAATTATATTCCATTGTACTAACTTTATTATTCTTACAATTCTTTGGTTATATTTTGGAATGTATCATTTGATATCAAACTAAATATGCCTCCAAAATCAAACAATACAGAAATGAAAATATTAGAAAAGTGGTCGAAGAAATGTGAATAAATTCTCGACAAAATCTGACACATTTACTCATGGCATGCAAAGATAATTGTGATTCTATTATTACAATGCATGACAAATGAATATCATACTACATGTCCTTAAAAGAATGTAGAAAGCATCCTCAAATTCACAGCAAAAAAATGATACAATTAATCTCTAATCTCCAAAAACTTCAATTAAAGCACCATCTAGCAAAGTCACTCCATCAGCCACCCATAGAAATTACGAAACCAATAACTTATAAGTAGGGCAGAATGATAATCAAAAAATCAAATATAGCAGACGAAAGATTGAAATCTATATGTTCTATGGTGAAGATCCACAAGGTTGGCTCGACATAGTAGAAATATTTTTTCTAATGAATCTATCTATTGAAATCGAGTAATTATGGATAGTAGGAATCCATTTTGCGGGCAAAGCATTGAAGTGGTTTAATTGAAAAAATGTAAGTGAACCATTCCAAAGTTGGGACAAATTAAAATCTATGTTAATCAAAAAATATGACATCACAAAAGTAGACTCAACACTCCAAAAATTATTAGAAATTAAACAAAAAGGTTTAGTGACCAAATACCACAAAGAATTTAAAGTGTTGGCATCAATAGTAGGCATTCTCTAAGAACGAATCCTAGAAACCACTTATATTAAAGGACTTGAAAAAGAAATTCAAATAAAACTAGAACTCATGTCTAATAGGCTTACATGTCATCATACTTATAGCAAAGAAACTAGAACTTAAAGATGATAGACTGAAATGGGTAAAACAATTAGGGCAAATAGAAACTTGAGAATTATTAAACCATTAGAAGCAAGGCACAATAGTAGAAAGAGGATACTCAATTTAACTTTCGTAGAACTTCAGATTAAGACAGGGTCTTTGCTACTTTTGTAACAAAAAATATGAACTAGGACATCAGTGTAAAAAAATTGCATATTATATATGGAGGATGAAAATAATATATAATTGAAGGAAAGAGATAGGGAAAATGGCAAAAAAATTGCCAACCTTAAAGTATCTATACATTCACTCACAAATGATGCTCCAACTCATCCATTAAAATTCAGAGCTACCATCAATGGAACACTAGTACAAGTACTCATCGATATTAGAGCAACCCAAAAATTTTTATAAAAAAATTATCAAAGAATTGGAACTAACAAACTCTCTCACAAGTAGATATACCATCACCATAGGCACCCAAGAGAAGGTTTATGAGTTAGGCATGTGTCAAAATATTCAAATGAAATTTTCAACAATTACTTTTCAAGAGAATTTCTTAATTCTGCCTATAGCATCAATCAATGTAATTTTGAGGCTCAATTGACTACAAGACGAATATAAGGTAGAAATAAATTTCAATGAGTTGACATTATCCTTTCCATCCGAGGTAAGGAGAACATGCTTACAACTAGATACTACCACCAACCTAAGGAAAATATCACTAAAAATATTGGTTAGATTACCAAAAAGTGACTCTCTTGTGATTAAATTGTACCAAATGGAAGCTACAAAACCAGTGCACCAAACCTCAGTGCATGAAAAAATAGTCTGAAAGAAAATTTCCATAAGTTTTTTATGAAACCCTTATGTCTAACATCAAAAAGAGAGGTCAATCACACAATACCATTAAAGATGAAGGTGGATGTAGTAAACATTACACCCTTCAAATGCCCCTATTTTCAAAAATAAAATGGAGAAACTGGTGAAGGACATATTCTAATTGGGGATCATTTGGTTTTTGATCATCCCATTTTTGAGTCCATTGCTACTCCGAAAAAAAAATAGATCATGGAGATTTTATGTGGATTATTAATCTCTAAATATATTGACAATTCTATATAGGTTTTTGATTTCGATAGTAAATGAGTTGTACGATGACCTCTACGGAGTTGAGATATTTACAAAACTCAACCTACAATTGGATATCATCAAATTAGGGTCAATAAGGAAGATATACAAAATGGCCTTCCAAACACAAGAAGGTCATTATGAGTTTTTGGTAATGACTTTCACAATTAATGCATTGGCCACATTCCAAGCACTCATAAACATGATATTTTTTAAACTTCTCCATAAATTTGTGCTTATATTATTTGACAACATCCTCATGTATAACCAAACAAAACAAAGCCATGAACAACACTTATTTCAAGTATTTGAAATTTTAGTATTCATCAATTATATAGCAACTTAGATAAATGTCTCTTTGCTGAAAAATTTATTATATCTCAAACATATCATCTCGAGAAATGTCAATGGATAAGGATAAAATAATTGTTGTGATGAATTGGATGACACCTACCAACATTAGAGAACTATGTGGCTTCCTAAGATTATCAAGTTATTATTAAAGATTTATTTAAAATTATGATATGATTGTCTGATTTCTCACTTAGTTCTTAAAAAGAATATATTTTTATGGACCAAAGAAGGAGAGTCAAGATTTTAATAGATGAAACAAACTTTGATGATTGCTCTGATACTTGTCATGTCAGATTTCTTGCAATAATGGAAAGTGAAAGTCGATGCCTCTAGAATAGGGGTCACTATGACATTATTGCAACACAAAAAACCCATAACTTTTTTTACTCAAGCTTTGACAAAGAGAATCCGAGAAGGTTGGCTTATAAACAATAATTAATGATTATAGTATTAGATGTATCTTGAAGTGAAAATATTACTTGTTGTGTAAAAAATTTATCATTTTTACATATCAAAAAAGTTTGAAATTCATTATGGAGTAGAGACAAATTCTTTTTAAATATCATAAATAGGTAAGAAAGATCTTTTATTTCAAATTTGAAGTTCATTACAAATTAAGCATGGAAAATAAGACAATAAACAATTTATCCAAACAATTCAATAACATTTCATGTTGTCAAATGAAAGTATCTAAACTAAAATTATTAGATCTCAAAAAGACAAGTAGAGAAGTCAAAGAAGACCCTAATTTTAGAAATTATTGAAAGAACTCAATGAGAAAACAAAAAAATGGTCAACATATAAATGGTAACAAAGAGTACTCACCTCAAGGGAAGAATTGTACTCACCTGAAGATCACCAACTATTAATAGTATTATATAAGAATTTCATGACTCTATGATTAGAGGACACTAGGAGTTTCCAAGAACTTACCTAACAAACTCGTACAATGTCAAATGGAAAGGGATGAAAGCAAACACTCGATGCTACTTTGCACAATGTGTGATTTGTTAGAGGAACAAAAATGAAAATTCATAACTAGTCGAATTACTATAACCAATACCCATTTTGAATTGTATATAAGAAGATATTATTATGGACTTTGTGGAAGGTTTGCCTATATCTAATGAGCTTAATTTTATCATCGTGATAATGCATAGATTGAATAAGTATGTTCATTTCACATGAATTAAGCACCTATTTACTACACACTAAATGGTTCAATTATTCATCAAAGAATTCATCAAGCTACATGGAATACCAAACTCAATCATCTTAGATCATGAGTCAATTTTTTGAGTCATTTTTTAGTAAACTTATTCAAAGTTCAAGGAGCATCTTTGCAAAGATCCACTGCATATCATCTATAGTCCATTGGTCAAACAGAAGTTGTGAACCATTGACTAAAAACTTACCTAAGGTGTTTTACAAAAGATCCACCGAAGTAATGGGTGAAGTGGCTGTTTTGGGTAGAACATTGGTTCAATATCAATTTAAATTCATTGGTGGGATTCACTTCATTCAAGATTATTTATAGTGGAGAACAATTAACCTTAATCTGCACAAAACCCCCAAGTGATGACAAAATAAGAAGACATCTATTGACAAGATACCTCCTCCTAAATTAGTTAAGGAATCATCTACTCAAAATTCAGAAATAGATGGAGGCTGACAAGCATCATCCTCATGTAGCTATTAAGAGAGTGGGTAATATTAAAATTACGACCATATAAACAATAGTCATTGAGGTATTGACCCTTTCCCAAGCTAAGTCCAAGATAATTTAGTCACTTAAAAATATTAAAAAGATCAGTGAGGTTCCACATAAATTGGAACTACCAAAGCATGCATCAATTCACCTGGTATTCCACATTTCTCAATTGAAATGGTTTCAAGAGAAAAATGAAAATCAATAAACATGTCTCCTATGTATCGATAAAAAATTGAGATGGAAAGGACAATCAATACAAGTAGTGGCCACCAAACAAGGACCCCACAACCTTGAAGTCGTTATTCAATGGGATGACCTTCTCATGAAAGAAGCTATATGGGAATTGGCTTAGTGGATGTAAAAAGAATTTGAGATATTTTCCCTTACATACAAGGTGGATGTCAGGGGGGGGGGGGGGGGGGTATTGATGAGCTCCTCATTAGGCCCAGCCCACCAAAGCAAAAGAGGAGCATGAATCAGACGAGTTGAACCTAGCCAGAGTCATAAGAGGTGATTTGTGGACAGCGATTAGAATAGTAGGCAACGAAATAACAACCACTAGAAGGCCTTCCACTAATCTATGATGAAAGGATTAAGAGAAGATTTTAGAGCCTATAAATAAGAAGATAAAGGTCGACCAAGGGGGGAGACATGTTGTCCAACTTTTTTTTGTTTTCTTTCTGTTATTTATTCCTAATCCTCAATCCAAGGACAAGAAAATTATACATTATATTTGGAGACTTTCCCCCTTAAAAGAAAAGAGATCACTCTCAACTTTAATTCACTTCTACAATAAGTCAAATTGTACCTTAATTCTTGAATAACAATTCCATTGTATTACATGTGTTGTTCTTGCAATTATTTAGCTATTTTGAAATGTATCATTAAAAATTCATCTTTCAAAGGTCGTGGTGAGAGTATCTGCAAAGTTGACAGGCAAACGAAGCAAGTGTAAGCTATTCTGCAACAAAATTATTTACATAATTATTCTATTTTTCTTCTCTTAAATGCTTCCAGTTACTTCTAATCACCACCAAAATTTCAAAATTGACAGAGCTCTACCTCCTAAAGGAAACCAATGACTAAGCTCCCCACATTGATGGGTCATCTTTGCCTTTCACTAGTCTTCTTCTAAAAGAAGAATAACAAAGAATCCTTGAGAAATCATCTGTCACGAATGAACTCACCATTTAATCAATTTTAAACTAGTTTACACTAAATAATTTAGTTTATCATTCCTTACATTTAAATTAAATTGTTTTAACTAATAAAGCGACATGTAACATTCATAGGCCACAATTTGGAAGCCCAAACTTTGAATTGGGCTGGACTAGGCACTTGCCACATGGTTTTGCATGTGGTATGCATTAGACATTGCCACGTAGCATTGTTCCACATTGGCCCCAAAAATTTAGGCCACCTCTTGTTGTTTGCTTCTATTTATTCCTTTTGTACACATAGATGGAAGCTTTGGCCATAGCAAATTGTTTGCTCTCTCCTCTCCTCCTCCAAACTCAAGCCTATCATTTCTCTATCCCCAATCTAAGGGGATTTCCATAGTTCACTTTCTAAGAAGCTCATAGAAGGCATATGTTGTCAGGTTGAGTGCTCATTTATGTTGATATCAAGATATGGTGTGTCTCTTGTGGCACTTCAATGAATAAAGAAAGTCTATGTGACTATAATGTAAGTTCTAAATTCGAAATACATCATTTTCTTTAGTAATCATCTCAAATCTTAACTTCAAGAATCACCATGAGAGACATGTTTCTTTTCTTATACTTGATAACACATTTATTACCTTTAAATGAACAATAAAATCACATTATAATAATTGACCAACACTTAGCAAGTTATATCCTAATGTTAGGACAAAATAAACATTAAGCATTAATGTACTTGCACCTGATTTTTCATGAACATAAATAATACCAATTAATCTACATCAAATGATTTCTACAACCACTCTCAAAAAACTATATAGCTAATTTACTTGAAGATGTAAAAGTGAAAATTAAATTATTTTGACATTTTCTTCAATGACATTTGACTTCTCCTCTTTATTATTTGAATAATTCACTTGTTTATGACCATATTTTAAAAAAAATTAGATATTAGTTTTGAAGTTCTTTCTCTCATATTTTTCTATTGTTTTAGCTTATCCCAATAATTTGTATCAATGTGATCATATTTTTTACAAAGCTAACATTGCATATTCTTATAATTTGGTTTATAATTATAATAATTTCCTCCATCATTTTTTTGCAACCCATAATGGGATTTCCCATTTCTTCTTCCACAACCCTGATTATAATAATTTATTTTTAGGTAGACCTCATTGATTAAATATGACTTCACTATTTTTTTCTGTCTTTGAAGCTCCTACTTTTACTTGAAATACTTGTTCATGAGATTTGTTTTATTAGTTTATTCATTCTTTATTAATGTGTTAATAGTGCTTCAATTGATTCATTTCAAGTAGATACATATAAATCCATATAAGATTCAATAATAGCAACTATGTTATCACAAATAAAAAGTAAACTTCATAATATTTTTTTAATAATTTTTTAAAAATTTTCTCTAAAAATTCTCATTTGATTTATAAAAACTAAAACTTGAGAAAAGAAATTATGATTAGATTCATCAAATTCCATATGAATATTTTCAAACTTTCTACGTACTATTTAAAGTTTCACAATCATAACTCTACTATCTCCATAAAACTAATCTTTTAAAATTTTTTATGATTTACAAGAACTTGTGGAATTAGTAACACACTAAAAAATTATTTATGAAAACGTTTCTTATAATATTAATAATAGCTTAGTATCATTTTATCAAGATTTCTTATTATCTCTTTTAAAACTTTCTCATTGCCATTCTAAACCAACTTTCATAAATCTTGTGAAACTAATCATATTTTTCATATTAACACTTTAAAATCATATTTTTCACCATTGAAAAATGACACAAGGGGATATAAGTAGTTAAGAGGATTACCATTTTCCATTCTTAAGGTCAATAGTAATAACTCTTCACAACAAAACTTCAAATAGAAAGTTTTCATTTCTTGGTATGCAAAAAATTTTCAAAAATATCTAGAAACCTTCACCAACCTTGTTCTAAATCTCCTTTAATGTTAATGAGTTGCCCCCATTTTTCAGCCCACTGAAGACAAATGAAACGTCTACTTAATAAAGATAAAAATTACGTTATAAGGACAAAATAATAAATACTATATTTTTTACATTAAATGCTAACAGGTGTATAATGTTTTAGAATTCCTACCATTTTTGGCGATAATATCCATTCCCGTTCACATCTCTCCATGATTTGGCTTGACTTATGAGAATCCCTTTTTTATGTGAATTCTGTTTTTGTGAAGATAGACACCCATTCCTTCCACCAAACAAGACTTTTCTGAGCACAATTAATGACACTTCTTTCCAAGACATGGCATTCTTATGGTTGAGGTACATTTGAAATTTTCCAGATAAATATTTCCACACATCTTATTATTATGACAAGACTCGGCTACTCCGGTTGCGTTGCAGTCTCCCTATTTATTTATTTATTTGTATTCTAATATCTTTTACATACGCATTATTTTATTTGAATGAGAGCAGTAGCTTTTTGTATAAAATTAAGGAACCCCGTTGACCCAACCTTTCTTGGTCAACGCCGATCGAGGATCAGATCGCCGATGTGCAGAAAAGCGCCCCCCTCGCTCGTGTCTGTTTTCATTGGACTGTAAGTCGTTGACTTGAGGAGAAGGCGCTAGATGATTCAACTTCCAAAGTCAAACACTTGAGGTCAGAGGGTTTGGAGGGTACGGGGGGCACACTCGCAGCACAATGCCAGATCAGCAGATGAAGACAAGACTACTTGAGGAGGGTCTTGACGATGGACTTGACGTTGAGCTTCTTGAGATCCGCGTATGACTGCCCGCAGCCGACGAACATGACCGGCGAGCCGGAGATGTAGACCATGGAGAGAGCGGCCCCAACCTGCACCAACCCAATCCAGATGTGAGAAGTCGTCCCCCAAGAGTGATCGTTGACCGAGGGAGATAAAGTCAACGTGGGCGCTTACCTTGTCGTCAATGGTGTCGAATTTGGTGAGCAGGATGCCATCGATCAGCCTGGCATTGGGGGTCATCGAAAGGTCCGCTAGTTTCTGCGATTCAGGCCCGCCGTCAGATCAGGAAGGGAGCCACGTGGCACTAAATCCAGTGATGTTGCAAAAAGAAATGGGTACCTGGTCAAACTTAGTCAACTGGTCAACAGCGTCGTTCCCGACGAGGGCTTCCCCAACGAAGAGCACGAGGTCCGGCTGGTTGAGGTTGATGAGCTTCGAGAGCGCCCTCATCAGCGGCTCATTGTCCTGCAAGATTCACGCGCCCCAAAAAGTCAACAAAATGCGGGAACCAAAAAGGGTTGACTTCCATTTTACGGACGAGGAGCGGGTTGACCTGCATCCGGCCAGCGGTGTCAACGAGGACAACGTCGGAGTGGTTGCGGGCGGCCTCCTGGATCGCCTCCTTGGCCACAATCGCTGGGTCCTTCTCATATCCCTTCTCGAATATCGGCACCTGAGAAAACGAGCAGCCCCTCACACTTCCAGAAAAAGGAAATCGAGGCACGGCGTATCTTCCGGTGGCTACGATGCAGCCACCTGGAGTGCGAGGCGTCCACCTCTGAGCCATTTTACCAAAAAATTTCAAGGGGGTACATACATATATTTCTATATATAATTATATATATATATATATGTGAGGGGTCAGAGGGAGAACTTTCTAGTGCTCCCGATGCAGCAGCCACATGAAAGAACTACATCTCAAGAAATTTTCAAGGGCTAGAGATACCTAGAGAGAGAAAGGGCAGATCTTGGGAAATCCAAGGAAATCTTGAGTTGATGCCATCTTAGGAAATCGTCCCCAAGGCACAGAAGATGAACAAGTCAAAGTCCACGAGATGCCCATCTTAAGAATTTTCCCCTAGGGTTTTAGCTAGAAAAGCTGGATTTCGTAGACTAGAAAACATGCCACGTTGGGAAATTCTTCTAGGGAGATGAGGGCTACCTGGAGCCTGCGGGCATGAGTGCGGAGCTGCTCCACAGCGCCGGACCGGAAGGTGTCACATGCGGCCATCATCACCTTGAGTTCGTGCTGCTGAAGCCAGTACGCCACCTAGAGAAAGGGCAAGAAGAATGTTATTACTTTAATCCGAGAGAAATGACGCCAACTTAGTTAACCAAATGGGTTTTTCTCAAAATATGCGTATACCTTGGCAAGATTGGTGGATTTCCCGACGCCATTCACGCCAACAAAGACGATGACGTAGGGTTTCCCTTGATCTTTGGCGACGTGGACGTCTCTCAGGATGTCGATGGACCGCTTGGGAGTCAGGATCCGGAGGAGCGCCTCTTCCATGGCCATCTGCAGCCATAGTGAGATGATGTTACAGGGGTAACGGCTCTGGAACGTTGACCTTTTTGATCCATGTCAGTGGATGAGATGAATCTGTGAGAGAGAGAAAGTGGGGGGGAGCATTTACATGAACAGTAGATGAGATTCTAGTGAATGATCCGAGCTTTTTGCCTTCAAGACTAGCTGCCACAGATTCACAAAGCTTCTCTGCAATTTCTTCAGCCTAAAAACGTTATGAGGCAAGAATTCGTCAAATTTGGTCAACACAGTGGGATTACAATTCTGCAGGAAAAAGGTGCAAAGTGAGTATTTCACATACCACATTCTTGGTCATCAGCCGATCCTTCAGAGCCTTCAACGCCGGCTGCAAATCCGACTTCTCCAACACAGTGTTTCCAGAAATGCTGAAAGAAAGACAAAGTCAAACAAAGATTGACAATCGATGCGGACACTAATAGAATCAGATGAAAGAACTGCACGAGGCTACCCTAGTGTTGGAAGAAAGAACAAGATCTGTTTTGAACTCATTTCCAAAACTAGGAAGAGAGTTTAAGCATTCAATAAGCATAGAGAAAACACAGATACAAGCATACTTGGTATTAACATCTGCATCAACATAGAGAGAGCACAATTGCCCGGCTCACTGCTCTGTCAAAGCATCCCCAGAATGCCCAGTTAAATGAAGATTCTATTTAATAACGTGATTTGCAGAGATCAGTGTTGATTACCACATCAAATCATCCAGATCTAATTTTATTCATTGTCATGCACGAGTGATTCAGTAAGATACAAATTCGAAGAAACAAAAGCATCCTTGCTTGTGAGATCGCTTCTAATAATCTGGCTTCTGTGATGTTTGCCTGCAATGACCAATCATGTAACTAAGATTATTATTTGTTTATATAATCTCTTTTGATATTCGTCAAGTAGGACCCCAGAGGAGGCACTGAAAGGGACAAACAAGGTGACAATGACGCCCCCAACGTGAGAAAGGCAAGCCCTTTTTGAGCTTGGGTTCCAAACCATAGGACCCTAAGACCTCGTCCTCATCTAGAACCTCGTTCCCAAAGCAGACCCCAGGTATCTCCATGAAAACCAACCATAGGAATAGATTGACGAAGGAACCGGTCATGAGCAATTGCATAAGAAAGCACATACTGACACTGCAGGGGAGACCGACCGGATCCATTACATGGTTGGGCCGACCAGATCCATTACTTGGTTGGGTATACAATTCTATTAAATAAGCAGCTACTAAAGCATGAGAAATTGTCAAAAAGTTAAGCTTACACAATAGTAAGGAAGACACATACCTCTGCAGAACTGATGTGAACCAGCCCTTCTTCTTTGAGCTTGGCTGAGCATTTTCGCGCACCTCGTCTACGTCATCATCACTATCACTGCTCAGCTCTTCCTCCTTGTCCATCATGCTTTCACCCTGAACTGCTGCAACAACTTCCCCTTCCCCCTCCTCTCTCTGATCTGCCGGATCAGTAAAATCCAGCTGTGACTCGGAAGGTGAATCATCCCAAACTCTGTTTTTCTTCGTCGCCTTCTTCGGCTCGGCCTTTGAAACCTTACCTACGACTGTACTTGTTTTCTTCCCACCTTTGGAACGCAACTTCTGTAACTTATTTACATCAAAAGCCCCCCCATCGGAACTCACGTCCTCAGATTTCACCATACCACCGGCGGCACGGGACCCTTTGATCCCGTTCATGCTCTCACGGTGATTACCATTCGCCATTCCATTGGCTTTGACCAAGTTTCTATCAGCGTCGTCCTTTCCCGAGCCACTGTCGCTGCTGCTTCTCTGACTAACCTTATGACCGGCAAGCTGCCCTTGTTTCTTCACCGTAGCGTTTGCTGGGCCCCTGGCCGTAACCTGCTTCAGCTTCCTCATCTCCTCGGCCCGTGCCTCAGCCTCCTTCTGTAGCTGCCGGAATATCCCATCAAAATCATCATAAGCCACCTTTCGAGGATCGTATACGGCGGCGAACTCGCGCTTCACCGCGGCGAGGAGGTCATCGACATAAAGGAGGCGGAGGATGCGCTGGTACACGGCGACGAAGACAAGGTTGAGCTCGTTGTGGAATGTCCACTTGAGCGTGTACGCGGCACCGGCGCTAGGAGCGTCATAGTCGTAGGACGCATCGGCAGATCTCTCCTCGAGGAGACATGATCGGATCAGCGTGTCGATCGGAGAACCCTTAAGCGCGTTCCCGAGCTCCTTGCACGTCCAAAGGATCAGCCCGCCCCGGGTGAAGATCAGGAGTTCCTCCAACATCTCTGCAGAATCTCTAATTCACACCTGCGCAAACCAGCCGCCCTGCGATCAGATCAAACGACAATCTCTCCGAATTCGCACCCAAAACCTACAAAAATTCCACACCCGCAGAATCAACACACAAAATCGACGAAAACCCCCTTCATCAGATCGGGAATTCCCTTAAAACAACAGATCGGATCGACGATACTCACCGTCTTCGTTGACCAAGGAAACCCTAAAAACCGAAAAAAAAAAAATTGGGAGGGGGCGGAGAGATCGAATAAAAGGGGCAGGCGTTTGGTAGATCACGAGGTTTGACGGGACTATTTATAGGGCGGTACCCGGATCGGACAGGAAAAACGGCTCCGTCCGCCATCTCTTACCCCAAGTGGGACCCACACGGTTAAAAATCCCAACTCAACGAGTCGGAAGTTTCTTGCCCTCTCCACGCTCGCCACGTGACCTTTATCACCTAATTAGTTCCTCATGATTATATAAACAATTAAATAGGCAATTTTTAGAATAGTAACCCACAATATCCCAATAAACCATGCAAAATGGATATATTTCATCTGCGATATATCACAATTTTCTATAAAAAGTAATTTTTTACTCACTTTTATGCGATATATAGGTACACGTACCTCGATCAGAACGTATCCTGCCATTTAAAGATGACAATGAGTTTTGACCCATCATCAGTCAAAGCGTGAATCGACCTCCAATAACAACAATAAGAGATTCTTGTTGATAAGTCAACGTGTTTATTCGCGTGCAATAATGCTCAAATGAGTCACTCCCCTGCGTTGACCATTATTGCCAACGGGGACAATTGAAAGTCAACCCTTAGTGCCATACATGATTATCACAAGAATGTTTGTAAAAGCTTGTATTGAGCCAAAGTTGTCATGCTGAGGTCGTTCTATTGGAAACTGCAACCATAAAATATTATATCCCGATATAAAATCAGGTTTATGACGTCACACGAGAGAATGATGGACAACGAAAATGCAAGGGATTTAAAAAAAGTGGTAGTAATTTTTTAATTATTATAATTATTTTCATCGTTAAAGGCCATTAAATAGTTTTTATTTCAGAAAAATTAATGGATGGAAATAATATGGGTGCCAATGGGCCAACAACCATGGAATGTAATAACACAAGAAGGGGCCCGGGCTGAGCGGACCGCCTACCTCGAGAGTCAACATACCCTCGCCGTTGGGTCTAAAATCAACGGTTGAGATTTCTCATGGAGAGGACATCTCCCACATCGAGTCCAGGGGGAGGGCGGTGACCATAACCCGACTGTTTTATCTCCCCGCTCCTTTGAACGGACCCCCCCACCCCCTGACTGCAGACGTCGACAGAGGAAAGAGGAGGAAAGAGAGCACGTCGCCAAGGAAAACCAGAGGAAGGATCGAGACTATGGGCGGGAGGAGGAGCAAACCCTAACCCTAGGCCTGCCAAGCTAGCCGCGGATTTGCTCTTCTGGGGGAATTTTCTGTGGACGGATGGGGAGTAGGACGAGCGCGGATGTTGTATTGACGAGGCCGAGGCGATCCGGGAAGGAATTCTCGAGCAGGGATCTCCATGGACGAAGGCGAGCGGTGCTCCCCGGGGTCGGTGTTGCCTGTTAGTTTCTGTGATTTTTCCGGTGGAAGATCAGTGAGAAATCCCTGGAAACCCCGATAAGGAGTGATTTGCAAGGGAGAAAATGCAGGGGAAGCACCGTAACCCTGGGATCGGTCGGGGCCAGGGGGAGTTGGCGCGTCTCAGGCTGGATACCGGAGCTTCGGCCGTGGAGGTGGCTACCGGCGGAGCGGGCGGGGGAAGGCGTCGTTGTATGCAGCGCGGCCTCCGCCTCCCTTGCCGCAGCGCCGTACCGATGTGATGCTTGAGGCGGGGCGGCTGGCGGCGGAGTACCTTGTGGCTAAGGGGTTGCTCCCGGCTAGCTCCCTCCCGCTTCAAACGACGTCGGTGAGGTCTTGGCCGAACGGGGAGGGCGGCGAGATCGGAAGGACGTCGGCGCTCGCACGGCTTGGCCGGAGGAGATTCGATGAGGAGGATATGGGATTTGAGCCGAGGAATCACAAGACCAGAGGAGGAAGGCGGCGCCAGGGGAATGGATCATACAGTCGTCAAGGGTCCGACTGGGGGCGGGAGAATGGGAGAAGCGGAGCATGGGCGGACTCGTGGCCGGAGAGGGGCCGGGGTTATTCGGACGCCGTGTACGGTGACGACTTCGATCGGGCAGCGCGCTGGCCAGATAGAAGCAGGGGATTCTATGAGTCCGTGGAAGGCGATGATTCAGATCGGCGAGCAGTTTTTGAGGACAGTGGTCGTGGTGGTGGGGAAGCCGCGAGAGTCATGGCGACGGACGAGTTGTCTTTGGTTTCTAAGAGCGAATCGACAGGTGAATCAGAATCAGAACTGGAGAGCCGCCAGCTTGCCGATGACAGTGGCCTGAGAGTCATGGAGGATCCTAAAGCGAAGGCAGATCAGGCTATTGAAGCTTCAGAGAGTCTGAAGAGAACGGCGCATGACGCTGGAGTCTCAGATTTGGAAATTGAAGAGTCGGACAAGGTAAAGGATTGCGTCGATGACAGTGCCTGTGATGAAGCAGATAAGAAGAATGGGTTACAGGTTGAAGCGGAGAATGCAGCGGCTGCACCCTTTCCCTCCACTGAGGACAGGCAAGCTGTTGACTGTGGAGATGCCGGAATCAATTTGCTAAGTCTCTGTAGCTTTGCAAAGGTGCCCACCAAGCCTCGATCTTTGGCGCCCAATCGAAACCTAAAAATGGATAAAGCATTGAGCACAGACGAGGTGAAGGAGACTGACAGGGAAGCTTCAGGTGAAGGAGAACTTGGGGTCAAACCAGAGGAGGTTCCTGCACTCAGCCCTCAAAATGATGCAGTTCCTGAGCAGTCTCCATGTTCAGGGAACTTAGCTTCCGAAGTCTCTGAATCGGACACTTTGACTGTTTCAAATGTTGAGCTGTCTCGGAGCTCGGATGTCCTGGTGCGTGAAATCTCCAGGTCTCTGTCTGCAAGGTTGGAAGAGAAATCTCTGGGGGATGATCTGATGTCCAGTATGGAGGGTAGGTGTACGAGCACCTACCCTCCATATTTTGCGCACCAACAGCAAGATAGGAGTCAGAGTCAGAACAGCGTTCAGTTATCCACAAAGTTATTTGATACTGGAATCGATGATCTTTCTGAGCTTGTGAAGAGGGAGGGGTTGAAAAGACCACGAGAATGCTCCCAGGCAGACAAAAGCTTGGATGCTCCGACTGCAAAACGATTGGAGGTCTTGCCTGATCATGAATTGGGTGGTGCTCTGGAAGAGGAGCAATTAAACTGTGGAGATGCGCTTCCAACGGCTGTTCCTGATTCTGTTAATAAGTTGGAAAAGGAAAGACAGCTTGAGTCAAGCTCTTTCAAAATATGTGATCTTAATCTTATGGGAGGACCTGATGTAACCAATATCCCCGAAGATCCTGTCCCAGATCATATTCCCTCAGTTTCTGATCCGCCGTTGACTGAGAATGATCTGTCTATGGACTTTGGCCTATTGTTAGGTAAGAGATGTAGTGACACAGATGGATATACACACCATTCAAGCGTGGAGGACAAAGATATCACGGTGATTGATGTGGAAGACTCTCCTCTTCAGATCATTGGATGCGATACCTCGAAAACAGAGTAAGTCGTCACCTTCTTTTAATTACTTTCTCCTTGAAGTATTGTCTCATATATTTAACAGCGCGAGAAAACATCGATTTGACACCATGCTATCACCTAGATGCCATTTTGCCGATGTTTGTATCGAGTAATCATCTTATATTCGTTGATCAACTAAGGCCAAACCTCTTTGCTTCTGGTACAGGATTGATCCTGAGTATCGAAACCTGGAAAATCTTTTGAATCACGCAGTGAACAATGTTGATCTCCCTGAAATTCCGGATGGGTATGGTCTTACGATTTCCGAGTTTCTAGGAAATGATATGGCGGGCTGTTCATCTGTACAAGGCGACATCAGCAATTTGCAGGCTGAAATGCCGTTTCATAGTGCTGAGGTATAGTGGTATTGTCAGTATAAGTGATTACTCGGGTTTTACATCTTCATTCTTGTGGTTGTATTTATCAGGATCTAGACATGTTGAATAGTCTTGCGTTATTTTGCCTGTATGATGATCATGACGTTGGAATTTGGGCTGCATTTCGTCTTTCAGGGTATCCCTGGTGTTGAAGATTCACTATATGCTACTTATGGCGATATTCCAATAAGTATGCAACATTTCATTTGGCTCATTTGGCTCATTTGGCTCATATATTTATAACTGTGCTTAATGATGTCTTCTTATTCTCACTTTCCTCGGCACACCTTACAAATAAAAAATAAAAAAATTCAATAACATCCTGCAGAAAATTCATCTCACATTTGTCGTTTGCAATGGAATCATGGACTAATGACCTTTCGTTTTAATTTTGAGATGGATCTGGCATGGATCTCGCTGTAATTGCAATATTCTCTTCGGAAAATAAAACTAAAATTTCCTCTGTGCAAGAACCCATATACTACCATTTACATTTTCTCTTTACCATATGCTTATTATTTCTTGTTGTCTCTTTTCAGGCTTCATGGAAGTTTGGGACCAGCCTCCAGAGTATGGTAAATTCTTTTGAGCTGTTTTGGTTGGGCATGCCATCCTACATGGAGCCACCGGCTCAACTTAACTGGTCGCCATTCCCTGTAGCAATTAACAACCAATGTGTGGCTACCTCACAATGTACAGATTTTCTACTGACAGATATCTTCTATTTGAGGGTGTAATAGAGTTTATCATCATAATCATCTGCTTGCCATCCTCTCAGTGCTCCATTGATGATCATGTGATTTTATTGCTGATGCTTCATGCGCTTTTCTTAATCAAGAGCATTTGAACTTTCTACAACTCGTCACAGTGCAATATACCACTTATGTTTTTTGATACAAGGCTTTTGAATTTCGTATTCCAAAGGTATTTTCATAATTTAGATCATGTTTTCTGCGCCGCCCTGGTCTTTCCAATCGCCATTTTGTGGTCAAAGGCCCCTTTGAAACAAAGTCATTGAGAACAGTCAGAGGCATAGAAAAAATTCACGGTTACTGTAACTGAATCCTGCAGAAATCCTGGTCAACGAGAGGTATGGCTGGCACACTTGGGTTCTCCTAACGTTATTCTTGAATCACATTGGTCAATAAAAAGTCTCAGGCGCCTCTTAATTCAGACATAAAGCTATATCTTATAAAATATTTGTAAGAAATTAAACACTGCTTGGAATGGTTACACGATCATACTGCCTGGAAGGATGGGGCTTTGATTCGGGTGCCCTTTTGGGAAGCTGTTTAGCAGTTTTCAAAGGCCATTGGAGATGTCTTTTTACTGCCCATTCCTTTTTTCTTCCATTTGAGCTGGTTTTGGAAGTCAACCCCTTGAGTTCTGTCAAAGTTTCTCCTGACCTTTGGCTTTTCCCAGTCCAGAGAATGGCGCCGCACTAATCTACCTGTTTCAGTGTATTCACCCTCATTTATGTATATTTTTTCTCGGCTATTATGATGGCATGGGGCTGCATTGGAGATGCCTCAGCTGGTGCAATTGCCTCAGACTGCAGGAACAATTGATACCAGGTGCCTCTGGCGCCATACCTGGAGTTCATCACGCAATGAATAAAAAGAGGTACGGCTTGTGAATTGAGAATATCCTCATCAAGACTAATATTTGTAGCCGATTTAGTAATTATATTGAACTGTGGATTAGTGATTAAGTTAGATCATATCTGAACGTTGAGGCACATTTTTTTAAAAAAAAATTTATTTTACCATCGAAGTGTGATCTTAATCATATGTCACCAGCTTTATGATCCCATTGGTGTCTGGATCAACCCACTCCACATTCAGGGAAAGTAAACCTGCTGAGATTCCATGCCCATATTCTTGGATGCAATTTATTTTGTTAATCATCTTCAAGTTTTTTTTTCTTCTATTTATTTAATTTATGCCAGAAAAAAAAAAAACTGTTCTGTCAATCCATCTGTGCATGGAATCAATTAACTGTTCGTTGCCCCCCCACCCTCCCCCAGAAAAATATTATTCCCATGATCGTTATCCTTACATTTATAGGCATTCATCTTATGATGGTGATCTTGTTCCCTAATCAAGGGATTTTTTTCATATTTATAATTTTTTCACCAATATTTTGGTATTTCTGAAAGAATAATATAAACTGGAAAGGAAGAAGCTTGTCAATACTTGGGTGGGTATCTTCTCTGAAGAAAGACCTTATTGGGCTTACTGTTAGGCCCATTAATAAATGCAGCAGCATCTATCTCGGCCCGTTCCGTTTCGCCCTTCTCCTTTCCTCGTTCTTTCGCTTAGAGTTGAAAAAAATATATTTATTTTATTATTTTTTGTATTGGAGGAAATATTTAGCTAATTATATCATGCACCGTGATTTTTAAACGTTCCCACTTGAGCTTCTGATCATCATTTTTATTCTATTGAAATTCATGTAAATATTTCATTCAAAATATTCGTATGTTTACTAATTTTCCTTATTCCCGCTTTTTAGTGGAATAAAATTATTAACCATTTATAAGCAGATACTTTTAGCGAAAATATAATAATAACATTTCCAAAGATTAATCAGTAAAAAAAATCGTTGTTTTAGTTAAATAGGCGGAGGAGGAATGATAAGGAATTTAGGGGTGGTGACCTGTCGCTTTCGAAATGATTCATCAGATGGGGCCCACTGACACGTGTCAGACGCCTCTCCAACCATTATCTTGGCTTTAAAGTGGGGCCATTTTACGAACCCAACGCAGCACGTCTAATACTGACAGATTCCGCTCTGCCAAGTGGTCCGTTAAGTGGTGGCGTCATCGTTTGACTTCTTACCACCACCCAGGGGCCACCACCGCCGGTTTTCACCCGGCTTTTTCTCTTGTTTTTCAAAAATGGAAATGGGGCCCACAACCCACATGGAAGAGAGAGAGAGAGGCAGAGAGAGAAAGACAAGGCCCAATAAGGGACGCCGCATTGGGCCCAATAAGGCCCCTCCTTTAATCTCATCTCTCTCTTTCTCTCGCTCGCTCTAATTCTACAGAAAATTCGAATGGGCGACCGTGTCGGGTCAAATTGGACTGGGCCTGTCTGCTAAAATGGGCCGAGACCTCCGGGCCCGAAGTAGCCACGCTCCGGCCCGGCCCATCACCTGCGGTGGGCCCCAACGTCGGTTTCCGCGTTCTGTCAAATCCCCGGTGGTCGTTATCGGAGGAGCCGAACCGTCCGATAGATGTCGCCGGGAAAAGGCGATCTTGACCGGCGGCGCCGCCGCCGACAACGGGAGGGGGCGCTTCCGTTTGCGACAAGGAATCGGTCGCCAGGAAGAAAAACCGGCCACGCATTCGTTCACGAGCCGTGGTGTCGACATTCAACGCGGGGAGTGCTGACGTCGTCTATCTTGTCGCTTTCCCCCGGTCGATGGATCCCTATCGGAAGGAATTCTTTTTTATAAAAAAAAAACGGCTTTCTACACCGCACCTATTTTTTTGGATTTAATTTCATCGCATTTAAAAACCTGATGGCTTCTCTGACCCTCTGAACTTTTTTATTTATATATGAACGAGCTAAATGGGCTTTTTAAGGCGTACTCTAGATAGATACAGCGAGAGAGAGAGAGAGAGAGAGAGAAGTCTAGGGAGATTTCGGAAATCAAAAAATTCAGGGTTAGATTGGATAGTGAATTAATTATTTGGGGTGTGACGAAGAGAAAGAGAGAAATGGTGCCTGGTCGGACACGCGGGGGTATTTTCGTAATTATTTTTATGGGCCCCACTTGTTTTGTCTGTTCCCACTTTTTGAAAGGAGTTGGGGGGATGGAGGGGAGTTCGAGGTGGGCCCCACACACATTTAAATAATAATGCACGCCTCCGAATGGAAAGAAAGGAAAGAATAAAAATTTGAAAAATACTCTGCAACATCGGGAGCGATCACCCAAGGGCGTACGTAAAATCTGTGCCGTCCATTATGGGCCCCGCTGCACGTGATTAGTGGTCTCGTGTTGGGTTGGTTATCCTGTTCCGGCGGAGTAGCATTCTGCATAGAATTTAAATCGGCCGGGGCCCACTACCCGCCAAACCTTCCTTTAAAAGGGGGAAAGCCACCGACCCTTTTCTCGGCCGAGTGGGAGAGGCAGGGAAGCGGTGTCTTGCTCCGCGAGACAACTTGCTCCGCCTGGGGGGGAGGAGCAGGGAGAAATTACAGGCATTAATTCATAATTATTTATTCAAATGCGAAATTTTTTCTTAAAGAATATTTTTTTAGATTTTATTTTTTAATCTCTTAAATTTTAGAAAATGTGATGAGTCGTGAAAGAAGAGGAGCAATAATATGGATTTTTGATTTAAGGCATTATTATATTAAAAATATTTTTTTATTAAAATATATTGCTGATTGCTCGCTGCACGTAGCGTGGAGATTCACGAAAGAGATTTATACGAAAAGGAGGGGAGAGACAGAGATAGATTGATATATATATATATACTTCTAAAAAGAGGTGAGAGAAAGAAGAGAGAGAGAGAGAGAAACGGAGGAGAAAGACGTTGGAGCAGGTGCAAGACACGACAGCTCATCAGGAAAATAAAACATCAGCTCTCTCTCTCTCTCTCTTTCTCTCTTACTACACACCTCTGTTCTCCCCTGGGTTACTCTCATCACTCTCTCTCTCTCTCTTCTTTCTCTCTCCTCTCTTTCTACTCTCTCTCTCGACTGCTTTTCGAGGCGAAGAACCGGATGCCTTCTCCGATGGGCGAGTGGGTGGTGCTGTTTCGTTAACTGTTACTCTCTCAATAACCCCCCAACCTCTCTCTCTCTCTCTCTCTCTCTCTGTAGGTATATATTTGTGCGCGTTGTTTCGTCCACTCTCTTTCCACTGATCGCTTGCTCTTCCAAGAAGAGGGATTATTGTGGACGACCATCTGGGATTGTGGGTTTTCTTCGTTTTGCAGGCTACGCGCCTGGAAAAGAGTTCTGGATTCCGCCGAGGAAGGTTTGTTTGAGATTTCATGGCGGTTTCTCCTCGTCTTGCCCGCGTTTCCTCCCCTTGACTTGTTCATTCTCCCACATCTTTCCCCACTTCTGTCGCCCGGAAGCTCACCTCCTGCTTCGTCCTCGTTTCATTCCATTTTTTCCCTTTCATCGGATTGCCCCTTCCTCCTCCTCCTCCCCCCCTCTCCTAGGAGCTCTATGTTTCGATACATCTCCGTATACATCTGTTTGAGCTCCATCCCCGAGGTGTGGATCCCTTCTTCTCCCCTTGAATCATTCTATCGTTCACCCTCTCTCTCTCTCCTCTCCTCCTTTCTTCTCCCACAGATTCTGGTTCCTCCATCCCGTCGGGGAAATCCCTTCTGGTCTTGTTCTATTCCTCCCCGAGGTGTGATATTTCATGTGGGGATTTGAGCCCTAGAGGGCTCGATGCAGACGGGATCCCGTCCTGTGGAAGATTTGATGGGCTTCTGGTACTTCTCGGCCGAGCATTCCTCTCCGTAGGGCTCCGACTTTCCTTTCTGTTGCATGAAATAACGGCCATCTTCATTCGGGCAAGAGGATCCTTCGATCGGATCTCATGGGTTTCTCTTCGAACATCCTATTAGGGCCTCTCTCTCTCTCTCATCTTCTCCTGTTATTCGCCCCCTCGCCATGGAAGTCGTGTTCTATAAGCCTCCCTTCCATCTCGCTGTACTCGGATTTATTAGGGTTCATGGCGGGTGCTCTCGCTTCGGGATGGGATCTTGACGACTCCTCTTCCTTCTCACTGGTTTTTCATGGGGGATGCTCCTCGAAGGTTCTGGAGGACGCCCTCCCTCCCCTTTTTCCCATGGAATAGCGCTCTAGAATCCTCCGCCTGCTGACTTTTTTTTCATCCGATTTCTGACGCACAGCTTCTCTTCTCTCTCTTTGATCTTCCAGGCACCAGATCAACCAGAGGAGGTCGGTTCTCTGAGCTTCCGCGCTCATTCCTCTCTCTAGTTTCTCTCTCTAGACTCTGTTCAGGCGCTCTGCTGATTGGCATGCTGGAGGGCAAGAAGGGCGGAACAGAGACAGCTCTCGTCCGGGCTGTCGCTATTTCCGCGAGGAGGAGATCCCCTAGTCTCCCCTCAGATGTTATTCTCTGAAAGGCCTCCGCCATGCTCTTCCAAGATCGTATCGCCGGAAAGTGATGAGGCAGCAGATCCAGCGGACGACGGCGTTGACGAGACTCAGCAGACTCCACATTTCTGCATCAGGTCAGCGACCCGTGTTCTTCGATCCCGATATTTTGGGCTTCTTTTTCTGGGCCCTGGCTGAGTTCGGATGAGTTTGCAGGGATTTCGCCTCTCTGGTTCCTGCTTCCCTGTCGTGATTTCATGTGTGTTCTCGGACTGGTCTATTTTTTCTAAGAAGATTGTAGGGTTTCCGCTAGAACAGCTGGATCTCGGAGTTGGGTCGTATGATATCAGTCGATAATCTTGCTTCCATTAATAGCCCTCCTCCTCTTCCTTCTGGATCTTCTTCTTCAGCTCCTGGTTAGGGTTCTTCTTCTTCTTCTTCTTCTTCTTCTTCCTCCTCCGCTCCCCGTTGGTCGTCTTCATCATCGTCATCATCGTCATCGCCTGTCGTCATCTTCGTCTGTGAACCCGCGGAGTGATCTGATGCGTGGTTTTGTGTTTTTAATTTTTGCAGAAGCTATGTTCTATCATCGAGGGGGGAAGGCATCGGGAACCACTGGCCATTCTCCGAACAGTATCTCCGGCTCTGCCTGAAGCATGGTGTCAGGAATTTATTGCCCCCCTTCGAACCACCTGATCTGGTGAGAGCCCGCTGTAGCAGAACGCGGCTCGAAGGAGAAGCTACTCAGAAGGTCGCCGGAGCGACGCCGGCTGTAGACGGCGGCGCCGACGAGGAGGAGCCGGTCCGGCGAGATGCACCGGCGGAGGTAGAGCCCTCGAAGGCGACGGATACTATGGCGTTCTTCAAGGTTTGCCCGGTCTGCAAGGGCTTCTCCTCCCCCTCGAACACCACTCTGAACGCGCACATCGACCAGTGCCTGGTCGCGGCCGGCGGCGCCGCCGTGGCGTCCGGCGGCGGCGCCGGGATCCCACGGATGAAGGTGAAGCCGAAAAAGAAGAGATCCATGGCGGAGATTCTGGCCAGCGCCCCCAGCTCCACTCTCGAGGACCTCGATCGGAGGAACGGCACCAGCTGGTCTGTGGATCTCGCTCTAATAAGGTCGCCGGCGGAGCTTCCTCCTCCGCCGGTCACCGCCGGTGAGCGGCCGGTGTATGTGGAGCCCGACGGCACGAAGGTGCGCATCTTGTCCAAGCTCGGGGAGGCTGCGCCGGCGGCGGCGGCGGTGGCGGCGGCGCCGCAGCTGGATTTCGATTTCTCCCCGCGAAAGAGGCTGAGGCTCGAGCTCCGAGATGCGAGGAGCAGGTTCCCCGGAGAGGAAGCTGGTTCGCCATTAAAGCACTGGAGGAGCTCCAAGGGGAAGGTTCATGGCAGGAAGAGGAGATCGTTCTTGCGGCGGACGGGAAAGGTATCTTCGCTCTTCCCTTCACTGTTCTCAGATCTCCATTCCAGTTCATCATACAGCGGCCTGAAAGAAAAATTAATAATCTCTGCTCCTTTATTCAGCGCTCCGTTGACTATTTTGAAATTACGTGAAACATTTTTATTGATCCGAGACGGGAAACTATTCAAGATAAATAAATTCACCGGCCGATATGGTTCTTCTATGCATGCTGATTTCGATTCTTTGACCTGAATCCATTGCATGCTGGTCAGATTCTCCAGGCCATGGGAGGCGAGCTCAAAGAGGAAATCTCGTTGACTGCCCAAGAACAGATCAAAAGACGGTGGGCGATGTCCAAAAGATCCGACCTTTCGAGTCGATCAAACGGCAGACTCATCCGTACGAGTGCCGAGCTCCCGTCGCCGGCGAATTGGGTCGCCGGTGACGAGGGAGACCGTCCGGCGAGCTCGCCGGAGGAGGAACAGCAGCAGGAGCAGCAGCAGCTTCCCGGTTCCACAACCAGAGGGCTTCGTCTGAGGCTTTTGAGATCCTCCGAAACAGCCGGGGGCGGCGCCGGAACCCGACGGAGGCGTCGATCGGCAGCAAGAAACTCGGCGAAGTCGAGCAGGAGATACGCCTCTGACAGAGAAACCCCTAGCCCGCTCAATGAAGAGGAAGATGGTGAAGCTGCCGCCGCCGCCGCCGCCGCTGCTGCTCTTGCGGATGATGCTGATGGTAATGGTGGTAATGACGGCGATGCCCTAGTTGAGGTCTCAGCGGTGCAAATGGAGTCTGCGGGTCGCAGTTCGTCGTATATTGCCGCCGCCGGCGACTGTGATTACAGTGGAGTAGCGACTTCTGAAGAAGAAGAAGAAGAGGCTGGTGTTCTTGAGTTCTCCGGAGTTGGAGCGACGCAGCAGGTGGCCGGCGAGATGGAGGCGAATGGCGAGCGTTCTTCAGAGATCCCGCGGAGATCTCCGGCCGATGATTCTGTACTGGTTCAGATCGACTGTCCTTGTCTGATCAGCACGGAAGATAACGTCTTGGAGCTTCCGGAAGATTTCACAGTGGCTCCGCCGTCGCCAGCGTCCCTCTCCTCTACTCTCTCCAATCCGACTCTGCCGGAGCCACCGCCAGAGCCCCCCGCTGCCGCTGCCGCCGCCGCTTGCTCCGGCGACCGGGGATTGCATCTGGGGATCTCTCAGGATGCCAGTTCGAGGAAGCTGTCGGAGTCTCAGTTCGCGAGGGAGAGCTTCATGGCGGCGCCGCCGTCGAACCAGGCCGAGGTTTGCACTCGTCCTCCAGACCAGCCCCGTCGGAATCCTGTTCTCCGGCTGATGGGTAAGAATCTGATGGTGATGAGCCGGAAGGAGGAAGGAGAAGAAGATGGAGAAAGAGGACGACGACCAGAGTCCTCTGTGGTCGTCACATCCACGACGAATCATCCCCCGTCGTTGCTAGGGTTTTCTTCTGCTTACCAGTTCTCTAATGGCAGCGACTTTCTGGACGGGCACTTCGCCGGAGAGAGGATGCCGGCGAGTCGCCAGCCATCTGCTCCGCCGCCGCCGCCTGCCGGGGAAAGAAGCCCTTTTGTTCTTCAGAGAATGTCGGAGGAGGGAGGAAATCCATCGGTGTACAGTCTCCGGCCGGGCCATGGATATCGAGCTCCAGCTCCGGCGAGCGAGGTGATCGTCGTCGACGATTATCCCGAAGCAGTGTCGCAGCTCAGTGGAAACTTTCCGGCACCGGCGAACTTTCCGGCGACGCACAGCTTCTTCTCCGGCGTGGATCGAGGAAGGCTGGCCGGAGTAGGATATTATTCCTGTTTTCCATCGGAGCTGAGGCCAGGCTTCCCCGCTTCTTGCCCGAGGGAGATCGGCGCCGCCGCCAGGTGGATCGCCGGCGACAGCGAAGCTCCGAGCTCCCCCTTCGTCCCGTCCCTCTCCGCCGGTCATCTGGGCACTCCCATGCCCTACTCTCCGATGTTCTGGTGAGGAATAGGAGTACTGCACTGTCCTTTTTCTCTCTCTAGAAGAACCCTACAGACAGGCCCCCGTCGGCTCTTTCTCTCTCTTCTCCTCCGTCTGCGGAAGTTGCAGAGGAAGGAAGCATGATCTTCTTCTTCTTGTAAAGAACTTGAATAATCACCATGAAACCGGGTAGAGCTTCCCACCCAGTCGGTGTCTGTTCTCCACGATTCTCGGAGCGGTAGGAAGACGACGTTCATGGACGTTTCGGTGGATTTTGACCGATTGGAAGCGGCAGCCAGTGGCTTTTTTAAGGTTTTCGAAGGTTGATGGCGAGCTGATCGGTTGAATACGACGTATTTCTAGACACTCAATCCACTGCATGCCAGTATTTCTCTCTCTCACGTAGAGATCGGACGGAACCCAGCTCTCTCTCTCTCTCTCTCTCTCTCTCTCTCTCGCTAGAAGGAAGCTCTCTTTCTCTCTCCCCGTCACCCTTCTGGAGACTCTCCTCTTTCTTCCCTGTACTCTCTGTAGAACCTCTTCCCTCTCTCTCTCTCTCTCTCTCCCCGTCTGTGGCTTCTCTCTCATTCGGTAGAAACTCTACATGCAGAAGGGAACAGTTTCTTTCTGAACTGAGGAAGATTGAACAGATCCCGAGAAGCCCGGCCAAGAAGAAAAAGAGAGGGACGAGAGGACGCGCAGGGCTGTAAGCCATCTCTCTCTCTCTCTCTCTCTCTCTCTCTCTAACTATCTATCTCTATCTCCGTTCTCCGAGAGCTTTTTGGCAAACTAGCCGTTGGCACCATGCAAAGCCGTGCTTCCTAACGGCAGCGAGATAGAGAGAGAGAGAGAGAGAGAGAGAGAGAGAGAGAGGGAGGGAGAGAGAGAGTAAGAGAGAAGGTAGAAACAAGACGAGGAGGAGAGACAGAGAGGGGCAGAGCCGGAGAGATTATCGCTCTGTTTTACGGGGACATCGCAGTGAGAATTGGACGAAGACGACCCCGGGACGAGAGAGAGAGAGACAGAGAGAGAGAGAGAGAGAGAGGTTTGAAGACGTCTCAAGAGAGGCAGGGACACGTGCAGAAAGCTGACAGGGTCTGACTTGCACGGGTCCCACATCCCCTCGCGGTGCCGCAGCATGGGGAACCGATACTCGTCTCGATGTCCGTATTAAATCCCGCAATAAAAATCACATTTACTATTATTATTATTATTACTTGAATATAAAATGTGGAGACCACCGACATAATTAGAAGAAAAAAATCGCCGCAATCGTATCATCCATCTGTCGGCATCTGTCGTCACATCTCATACCATCCCAACGTCCGCACCCGCAATTATGACGTCATTTTATACCCTCCCATTCTTCTGGATACGTGTCTTTTTCTCTCGTCATTATCTAATACATTATTATTACTATTTATTATTATTTATCTATTAATTCCTTCTTCCACCTGTCAAATTCGAATATAAATTCCAAATTTTTATGCCCCAGAGCTTGCCCTATTGGCCTATCGATTAGCATGACCCCAGCACCTTGACTAGCTTTTCCTATTTGAAATATCTTCCATTTTATCCGTACAAATGATTTTTAAACAAATATGAAAAATATGTTGGGTCCTTACTTAAATAGATAGTAGAATAGAGAAGGGTGAGGGGTGAATCGGTTCTTTAACTTCATTTCAGCTCTTTTAAGCTTCAATAGGTTTGAATATCTCATTTCATTTCAATTCAATCAACACAGATCAATTGACAAACATTGAGACTTGTTTACAATTGTTTGACTTTCTTCAGGCTACATCCACTTATGAGGTCATTATCTTGGTTCTACTACTTCACAAGATCAATAATGCTTCCCTTTCTTGATAGATTTTTACCAATGTCTTTAACTGCTCTCACTTTGTAAAAATAAGAATCATAAACTTATAGACATTGTTGGAAGCTTGAAATAAATGCTTCTTAATAGAATAGAAATCTTAAATCCATTTGAAAAATATTGTGTACAGAATGTACTTTTCAAATGTTTCTCTCAAGATGTAGATACCATGAATTATCATGATTTGATGTCATTATGGCACTTAATGTGGAGACATTGAAGGGTTAAATAATAATTTGTTGGCATCACTTTTCATGATCAAGGATCCCACATGAGGAATCAATGGCATAATTGAAAAATATTTCCATGACCTTATTATCCAAATGTTATCATCAGTTAGTCACATATGATATCATCATGCAGTGCTTTGTATGCCAGATTATGATACCATTCTAAGCCATCCCCTTCTTGTTAGAGACAAGTTCTTTTTCACTGATGCTGAAGAAAATACATTGCCCATTGTATAAATCTTCTTTTTAATCATAAGTTCTTTATTTTATATGTAAGTTTGGATAAAAATTCAAAATTTTTTAACCCCCCAGCTTGTTCAGACCCAATGGTCCTATCGATTAACTTTGCCTACTACCACCTTGACTTTGGGATTTTTTTTTTCCACAATTTACGTGTATCACATTATTTCCAATAAATGATTACCACAAAATACGAGAAATATATTATAATTACCTAGTTTTATTTACTGATTACTGGAAGAAAATAGAAATGCCAGTGGGCTGGACCTGGGCCCGGACTGGGGCCGGGTTACTGGGCTGAGTTGGGCTACTGAGGCCAATATGAACAATAATGCGTGGTACTTTATAGCATACGAGTTCACTATTTGGGCCTTTACTGGGCCCACATTTACATTTACATATTACATCGTAGTGGGCCTCAGAAAGATGAGCCCAATGGGCTTCTGAACTCGTACTACCAAAAAGAGGAGAGGAGAGGAAGACGAATATATGGCTTTAATGGTACTGAGGAAATTGAGAAGAAATTTCTGGGGCTAAAGAGAAAATAACCATTCATTTTTCCTTGGCAGTGCGGAACCCTAAGCGAGATCTTTAGAAACTCCTGGTTCGCGGTTCCGTTCCTCTCTCTCTCTCTCTCTCTCTCTCTCTCTCGCTTCCGTGTGCCCTAGCGGTGGTTTCTCTCTCTTCTGCGGAGTCGGAAGGTCGATTTTCCGGTCAAGGTATGCCTCCTGCGTCCAATATCGAGCACATCTTCTTTCATTGCGGCGCCCGCTCGAAGTTCTGCGAAGTTGGTGGAGGTTTTGCGATCTGCGCTTGTGCTCATTTTTGTTCTCCTCTTTCGTTCTCCATTCTCTCCCTAAATCCACATATTTTGGCTGAAAATCTCATTTCGGCAATCCTTGCTTGGCGGCGGTTTCAATCGGAAGGCCCGATTAGGTTTAGATTTTACGAGTATTGCAAGCGTTTTTATGTAAGGATCTGGTGTTTCTGTGCCCTATTCTTGATTTGATCGCCAGATCTGCCGTCCCAAGGCCCCGAACTGTCCCGATTCATCTATATATCTTTTTTTTTCTTCCTGTACTTGTTTTCTTGTTTTGATTTCCTGGCGTTTTTTTCCTCGGTGATGCAGAATTCCAATTTGGAGATGATTTAGATGCGTTTCTCTGGCGAGTACAATCCCGCTGAAACCGGAAGCTCCGACCCTCAGATCTAAAGCTCTTCAGTTCCTTACTCTCCTCATCCAGAGATCTACCAGATCCAACAGAGCGGGAGGGGGCGAGAGCCCGCGAGAGGCAATCCCATGGCTCTCCCTCCAAATCTACGGACCTGTTCTTCGATCTCGCGTGCCGCACTCTTGATCTTCATCTCGCTTGGCTCGCTCTGCAACGCCTTCTACCTCCCTGGTAGCTACATGAAGACTTACAGCGTGGGGGAAGAGATAAGCGCGAAGGTCAATTCCCTGACCTCCATCGAAACCGAGCTCCCCTTCAACTACTACAGCCTGCCCTACTGCCAGCCTCCCAAGGGAGTCAAGAAGAGCGCAGAGAATCTGGGCGAGCTCCTGATGGGCGACCAGATAGACAACTCCCCCTACAGATTCAAGGTCAACGTGAACGAGTCTTTGTATCTCTGCACTACCAAGCCATTGACGGAGCACGAGGTGAAGCTTCTGAAGCAGAGGACCCGCGATCTCTACCAGGTGAACATGATCCTGGACAATCTGCCCGCCATGAGGTTCACCAAGCAGGGCGATGTCACCATCCAGTGGACTGGGTTCCCCGTGGGGTACACCAGCAACAACGAGGACTACATCATCAACCACCTCAAGTTCAAGGTCTTCGTCCACGAGTACGACGGGAGCGGCCTTCAGATCGTCAGCACCGGCGAGGAGGGCATGGGAGTGGTCTCAGAGACCGACAAGAAGATCTCTGGTTATCAGATCGTCAAATTCGAGGTCTACCCCTGCAGCATCAAGCACGACCCAGAAGCCCTGTCGAAGCACAACATGTACGATCCAGTGAGCCCCCCGGATTGCCTCTCGGGTCCGGAGAAGGCTCAGATCATCCGCGAGCAGGAGCGGGTCTCCTTCACCTACGACGTGGTCTTCGTGCCCAGCGACATCAAGTGGCCCTCGAGATGGGACGCGTACCTGAAGATGGAGGGGGCCCGGGTGCACTGGTTCTCCATCATGAACTCCCTGATGGTCATCTTCTTCCTCGCCGGCATCGTCTTCGTGATATTCCTGCGCACGGTGCGGAGGGACCTGACCAAGTACGAGGAGCTGGACAAGGAGGCGCAGGCCCAGATGAACGAGGAGCTCTCCGGGTGGAAGCTCGTCGTCGGTGACGTCTTCCGTGAGCCGCCGCTGCCGAAGCTTCTCTGCGTCATGATCGGAGACGGGGTCCAGATCGCGGGGATGGCGGTGGTCACCATCGTCTTCGCCGCCCTCGGCTTCATGTCCCCTGCTTCGCGTGGAATGCTCCTGACGGGCATGATCGTCCTCTACCTCTTCCTCGGCATCGTCTCCGGGTACTTCAGCGTCAGGCTCTGGATCACCATCAAGGGCACTTCCGAAGGCTGGAGGTCAGTTTCCTGGTCCACCGCCTGCTTCTTCCCCGGCGTCGCCTTCGTCATCCTCACCATCCTCAACTTCCTCCTCTGGGGAAGCGGCAGCTCTGGTGCCATCCCCATCTCGCTATTCTTCCTCCTACTGGCCCTCTGGTTCTGCATCTCCGTCCCCCTCACCCTGCTCGGGGGCCTCTTCGGCACCCGAGCAGAGCCCATCCAGTTCCCTGTGAGGACCAACCAGATCCCCAGAGAGATCCCGGAGAGGAAGTATCCTTCGTGGCTGCTGGTCCTCGGCGCGGGGACCCTCCCCTTTGGAACACTCTTCATCGAGCTCTTCTTCATCCTCTCCAGTATCTGGCTGGGGAGGTTCTACTACGTCTTCGGTTTCCTGTTCGTCGTCCTCGTCCTGCTGGTCATCGTCTGTGCAGAGGTCTCCGTCGTCCTCACCTACATGCACCTCTGCGTGGAGGACTGGCGCTGGTGGTGGAAGGCCTTCTTCGCCTCTGGCTCGGTCTCCCTCTACGTCTTCCTCTACTCCATCAACTACCTGGTCTTCGACCTGAAGAGCCTCAGCGGCCCAGTCTCCGCCACCCTCTACCTGGGTTATTCCCTCCTCATCGCCATAGCCATCATGCTCTCCACCGGCGCCATTGGCTTCCTCACCTCCTTCTACTTCGTCCACTACCTCTTCTCCTCCGTCAAGATCGACTAATTCCTGTCATACCTCTCTCTCTCTCTCTCTCTCTCTCTCTCTCTCTCTCTCTTCTCTCTCTCTGTTTTCTTTCCAGTTTGCCATTTTTAAGAGTATCTTGGAGCTCTCGGATGGTAGGTGCTTCTAATTATATGGGTCAAAGCGAGGTGAACTTTCCATCTGGGGGAGAGTTGATGGCTCCATTATATGTACTTGCAGCAGTTGCTGTAGGGTAGGGAGGAAGCACTTCAATCTAGGGGGCTGAGGTTCCTTCTTCTTCTTCTTCTTCTTCTTCTTCTTCTTCTTCTTCTGTTTCCGCTGTACCTCCACTGTTAATGGGACATCACTAGAATGGCGATCGATGGAGTTTTATGAACGCCTTCCATTGGTTCTAGAGATCCATCGTCGCCGCTCTCCTCGTCTTCCATCTCCACCGGGTCAAGAGAATAACCGCAAGATTTCTACAACTAGTCCCGACTCTGAACCTCACGAAGCGTAGAAAGCAACTGGCTCATGACTGGGGACACGGAGAGAAGCTGCAGAGGGCAGCTGGCTCTTCTTTTTGACACACTAAATACTATGCCGAGAAAGGAGTATAGGCGTTGACCCATCATCAGCGCGAAGCATAGTACGACTTTTGGGTCGATATGGTTTTGACTTTCGGCCTGAGGCGGGGGATCCAAAGATTTGAATTTTTGACACGCGAGGGGGCTTAACGATCAAGTGAGAAGGTTCCAAGTTCGTTGAACATTCCAGCTAAATGTACAACCTCCAAAAGGATGATATTCTCTCTCTCTCTCTCTCTCTCTCTCTCTCTCTGTGTCTCTCTCTCTCTAGCCCATGGCGTACTTCTGGGTCCAGGCGCGGGCGGTGGACTCGTACTTGGCTCGGTCCGTCCTGTACATTTGGGCGATCTCCGGCACCAGCGGGTCGTCCGGGTTGGGGTCAGTCAGGAGGGAGCACACTGACAACAGCACCTGCAGCTCCAGCCAGCGAGATCTCATCGTTCCAATTAGGATTCTGATGAATTGGTAGGCCCCACCCCCCCTCTTCAAATTCCACTCATCGGCAATTTCCACGGACTGACCACATCTAACACTCAGATCTCCCCACTTCAAGGATCATTCCGATTTCAAAGGGAGACCCCAACAGAGGCCTCCATAAAAATCACCTTTGGACTAATGGCTGACCATGTTTCGCTATTTTTGGATGAAGCAAAAATGGGGCCATTAATGGATGTCATCAGCCATCTACGGATTTTTTTTTTTTTTTGGGTCAGCAAAAAGAAGCATATGATGATGCCATCTATGGCAAGGCGGCCCCCTGAATAATAACACTCGATCGGGTGGCACTGGATTAAATAGAGAGAGAGATCGGAAGAAACGGGTCACCTTGGAGATGGTCAGGGCGGGGCTCCATTGCTCCTTCAGGATGTCAAGGCAGATGCTGCCATTGGTGTTGATATTTGGATGGAAAACCCTCGTCTTTAGAGACACCTGAACGTGGATTTGAAGCAAATATTACAAAATTATACTCACAGCACAGAGCGGGATGGCCACCGGCAACCAACAGGTGCTCTACCTTTGGGGGTTTGAATGGGTAGTCCGGGGGAAAATGGATTGAAGCCAGGAACACGCCACCTGCAAACGGGCTGTCCTGGGGGCCCATGATGGTTGCTTGCCAGTGAAACATGTCTTCACCAACCGGGCCTATAAAAGTACAAGGGAAATATAGCTCAAGAACTCAATTCATATGCTCGTTAAAATCGGACTTCTTCACAATACCATCATAGCTGAAGCTTCACAATACGACCCCTTTTGAATAAACAAGGTTTAAGAATACATCCGTCTGCTGATTAAAAAAAAAAAAAAGAGGACCATCCCACAGCCAAGCTCAACACCCCCCTCTCCACTCATCTCATCTCTTTCTCATCCATCATGAAGGAAAAATTCAATAACACATCCATATGGTGATAAAAATTGAACCCCTCTTTGGGAGGCTGGCGCGCCTCACAACCACCTTTTCCTAGGTTTTTTTCTCCCTGTTTATTGCTCCTTCTCTCCAGTCTCCTCTTCTTCTCCCTTCCCCTTCAATCATGAGGGGGTTAAAACAAAAAACTCCACCACACATCCATGCACAGATCAAAAATCAACTTCGGCATTGCAGATCGTAGCAGTGAAATTGGTGCATGCCTCGTGGTGTGTATGGGGGATTCTCCTAACCCGAGCCCATCAGCCTCCCTCCCTTTGGGACCTCTCCTCTCCACATATTGTCTCCTTTTCTTCTATCTCCTACCTTCTCCTTGTCTCCTCCCTCCCTGAACCGCCCTTCCTCTCTCCTCCCCCACTATTCGGCATTTCGTTCTTCCTCCACGGTTTCCAACATGTTTCCATCTCGGTTTATGTGCAATATCACTCTCGCCAACTGCCATCATAGGCTCCTATTTGTCTTCTCTCTCTATCTCTCTCTCTCTCTCTCCCCATAGATACCTCGCCCTCGAGAAAAACCAAATGCAGCTGCAAAGGGAGCTTATCATGGGGATGAAACTATGGTAATGTAAGTCCGTACACATAGCTTCAAATGAATGAGATGGACATGAGCTTGGCAACGGCGGGAAGCAGGACCATACCAGCGCTGCAAGAGGTGGGAGGGTCCTTCTGGAGCTCCTTAAGCTCCTTCAGTATCCTCTTTGTGGCCATTGTAGGCCCTCCTCCAAATCTGCAGTCGATGAAAGCCTCACCTGCAAATCTCCCCGACGCAAATCACCTATAAGTCATCTTCCCGATTAAGGAACAAGGCATTCTAGTCTCTCCTTGAGCCAAAAAAAGCGCGAGATCTAACACATGAAAGCAAAAGGAAGAGGAATAAAAAGCAAACGAAAAAAAAAGATCCTCAGAAATTTCCAAATCAAAGATAGCAGAAAACCCCATCTCATAGACCAAACGCATGCTTCCTGATCAAACTAATTGGCAAACGGAGGACATTCTTCAAACGTAGCGCATCCGAGAAAAATACTCGTATCAAGAAGAAAAATCGAAAACCCTAGATGACCGATTGCGCTCCGGGAATCACGATAACCAGGCCAGCGACGAACACTCCCGCTTCACGAAAGAACCGCGCGAGTTCGCGTAGAAGAAAATCGATCGACGGAGGACCATCAAGGCCGTACCACTCGCTTCCTCCACGTTCAACCACACTGGAGATCCTCCTACCCACCCACCTCCTCCCCGGCGGTCACTGCGATCGCCGGTCGTTTATATAGGTACTCTGCAAAATTCCAAGAACACCGGAAAGAAATAAAAAAACGAACCCCTTTATATAGCAGCCGTCCCGTCTGAATCCGGACCCGTTTGGCCCGACAGTCCCAATCCGGAATGGCCGTAGAAGGGCCCACCCGGGAGTACGGAATTTTAATTTGGATTATTTATCAAACTTTATATTTTAATATATTTTCGGGTAGATAATTTGGGGGGGGGGGGGGACAGGATGACGTCAGCTAGATCTGAACCGCGGCGGCTTGATTCGGATAATGATTGCAAGCCGGGTTTGGAGATTCGAGTGGACCGGGCCCACCCAAAAAACCGGTCCAGACCCACCCGCCACAAAACCGCCCCCCCCTCTCCCCCACCTTATATACCAACCCCCTCCGCCGCTGCCCTCCCTCCCTCTCTCTCTCTCTCTCTCTCTCTCTCTGTGTTCGGCGACTGGAGAAGTGCTCCGCCGGCCGGAGCATCTTGCCTGGATCGCCGGGCACCATGGCGGCGGAGGAGCGATGAAGCGGGGGAACCGTGGGTGTGGCGGCTGGCGGGCTTGCGTGCGGTACGCCGGTTTTGAGGTTCTTGGCATGGAGCAGATCGAGTCCGAGATCAGGAGGGTGCTGCTGGACCACCAGAAGATCTGCGCCAGCGTGAGGAGCGAGGAGGCCACCATAGATTCCCTGAGCAAGGAGATCGGGTTGATTGGGGATCGGGGAAGTGAGTCGGAGTTGGGGGACTTGGGGCGGCAGCGAATGCACAATTTGCTGAGCTATCAGTCTACGCTGATTGCTCGGGCTGCTTCGAGGACCGAGCTTCTTCGGGTGCTGCATGATGATCTCCTGGTCCTTTTCCTGCGAAGGAAGGAGCTCCGACAGGCAGGTCTGTCGTCGCGTCTTTTCTATTAATTCTTTTTTTGGTTTTATTCTGGTTTTAGATGTAAGTATACCTATGTCTATTTTATGCATTGAATTCTTCTCAGCCATTCTCACATTATCGGGTTGATGCGAGTATTTACATTTCGTTGCGGCTGTCCGTCGTGCATCACACTCTGACAGTTCTGCCCTCAATTTTGTGTTCGTCATGCCGGTCTCACTTCATAAAAGTGACGGTTGATAGCTCTTCAAGAATTGTATTTTGACATATCTTTTGAGGTCTTTGCAGTTGTCTGCCCGTGAAGAATGAACAAATTGTAGAGTATTCTACACGGGGAATGGTATATTCCAAGCATTTTATACTCATAGGAACCTAAATGTGCCGGCATTTAGATGGCAAAGTTTCTTTGGTTTAGGCTCCTCCGCACCCTTCCCTGCAAGCACCTTGAATTTTAGGTTTAATTCCTCAGATTATGTCACCGCCTAAATGTGTATCGGTAGAGTACCCTATGCCCTGCTTTTAAGTTCTGGCAGAAATTTTAAACTGACACAAAACGACACTTCTCTTACCATGGCCTGGTTAGTAAACTCTGTAAGCATAAAACTCACCAGATGTCGGATGGCCCATCACACTGGCGAAGCACCCTTGCTTGCTTTAATCGAGTGCATCCAGGGATGGAGTGGAGGAGGCCTGCGACTACTGTTCCCCTGGGCCGCCCTGGGGGCCTGAGTTTGACTCAGGAAAGAGTGGCAGTAGTAGCTGGACGCTAAAAAGGGAGGTGGAGCTGGAGGGGATAGGAGCAGAGTAATTGTGCTAATGGGCTGCCTTTTGGGAACGGTGCCATTCAGCCATTCATGGAGAGTGAAGGACATAGGATGATTATCGGTCTTATTTAATGTGGGCTGTTGATGTAATTCTCATCGTGGATCATTTGTTGAGTCCTCTTAATCAGTTTAAGTTCGAGTCAAATTAATGGTTAGATTGGCGTGGGGGATTATATGTAAAATAAAAATTGTGGTTCTTTCAATTCAAATCAAAGCAGCTAAAATCGGGAAATCAACGCTTGTGTTGGCTAAGAAATAACTCAGGCCAAAGCACTGCGTGGCTTTCTTTAATGGGGTCTAGTGAGTCAACGACGAAGTGGTGGGAGGCGGAGGGATCATGATGTGCAAGCTGGAAGGCTTCCTACTCAGCTGACATCTGCGCATAATCTATGTGCTTAAAGAAAGATTTATGTGTAATAATACTCCTTTTATGATCATATCCCTTTCCCTCTGTCGTTTCAAACTTAGAAAGCTTCTTTCGGGTGGGAGGGTTTGCAATACCTCCGCACTGTTTAGAGTGTTAACTGTCTGATCAGATGATTGCACTACAGCATCACTTCTATGACAGAAGCGATAACAGTCTGTGCAAATACCTTACTCTAAGTGCTTGACGGAAAGGAATGTAGGCTTGATTCTCTTTGATCGTGGAATTTTTCTTGTCACAAAGGAGAATGTAATTTCTCTTTAATAAGTGAAATCATATGAGCTAGTTTTCTGGAAATGATGGAGAATTTTAAGTCACAAGCATAATTTTTCTTTCGTGCTGTCCACTTGGTTACAATTGATATTGACACAATGCAAACAACTGTCTCAGCATTCTATTCTGAAAGGGCATTGGGCTATGGTTATAGGTGTTAAATGCATCAGATACAGGTGGCTACCACTGTGATCTTTAAGGAACTCGAGAGAATGTGGCAGAGGAAATGGCACCCAGTGGTGGAACGTATATTTTGTTTGACGATTCTTCATGTCATATTTTAGGCTTCTGGACAAAGGAACACTCGGACGTACAGAAGGCTTGTCTCCCTAAATTCGGTAAAGTGGTTTTCAAGCTTCATTCACAATAGGATAGTGTTTCTTGATGTAAGTTCGTTGTTCATCCCTTTAGGGAGATTGGGTTGATCTTTCTTGGGAGACCTGTGCTTTGGTTCTTACATACGTTTTCCTTTATTGAGAGTAGCCTTCGTGATGTCTGTGTAGATATTTGAAGCTGCATCTTTATATTCTTTTATACATGTTCGTACGAGGACTTTTACCAAGATTCAGTATTTTTTTATCCCGACTTTTCCTGGTTTTTATGGGTGATTTCTTTTTTCAAACGGTAGGTTTTTGGCTGGGATATCTGGATCCCGAGCAAGGTGATATCAGGCATATCTTGCTTGGGTTGTGGACTGCTAGGCATGCATTACCATTATAAATGCCTGATCGATACGAATATTTACAAGTCTCTAGTTCTCCATCTGGTAGTTTGAGTTGAGTTTTTTTGTAGAAGTACTGATTTGTTGTGATAGAATATTTTCAACAAACTCTAACGAAAACACTACATGGAAGGAATAATTGCGTGCATTATCCCCCCCCCCCCCCTCGTTGAGCTTTATTGTTGGCGAGTAAAGTAACACTTTAGCGTGCCATTCTATAGTTTTTAAAAATATCTGGATAACTCATCTTTGGAGAATAATGGTGTTGCTAACTTTAATATTTTTTTTCCTTATATTCATGCTCCTCTCATTTATTTTTTTGATGTAAGGCAGTGGACCTCAACTCTTATTCATTAGTGTTAGAACGCGTGATGCAACTAATTCTTTTTCTCTCTGCGTTCATTTCGCTGACAGATGGCCTGTCTGGGCTTGGCATCGATGTGGTGCCTAATCTTTCCCCGAGCTCAGGATTGTCAATTGGTGATGAGAATAATGACAGGATGCTGAATGAGAGTGCAATGCCTGATTTTGTGGACATCATGAGAATGAGTGATGGTCAAACATACTTGGAGGAAGTAACTACTGAGGATCTGCAACTCCCATTAGGTGTCAAAGTCATGCAAAACAATGTGAGTGACGATTTATGCTTGACATCGGAAGATAATGGTGAATATGGTGACTTTCAGTATGACAACAATATCCTGGATGACATTGCAATGAGTATCCTTGATCCAGATTCAAATATCATGAGCATTTTTGGGGAAACAATGGAGAATCCTGATCAGCCGTCTGCTGAAATGGAAGGTAAGTGGGAGATTATTTACTATGCACCATTCATCATACGGTCACCACATTTGATATGATCATCATCAGTATTGTTATTATTATTATTATTATTATTATTATTTCTGGTTGTACAATCTCATCTGGTACTCACTTGGACTTGTTATATTTGGTGCTGCAGGTTCTGGAGAAATATCCAAAAATATCGGCTCCCCAGCTTATCGTACTTTGGCCAGTCGGTTGGCCGTGGATTTTGATGAATTTGGTAATCCTACTGGGCCAAATGCTGGGGCTTTCAAAAGATCAATCAACTCATATGTCTGCCATTTTCTCCCGATAAGATTTAAGCAGATTGGTGATGTCCCAGTTGAGGATTACAAGGCTGTTCTGAATGTGCTAACAGTATGCAACCTTCGTTCTGTTCTTGCTTGCGTCCCTTTCGAATCTCAAGTTTCTTATCTCTCATTACTTACGCGTCGGCACCCTTATCCCTTGACTTCTGTTTAATGCCAAAGCCCTTTCTCCCTTCAGGAGAGATATAATTTTGATCCTAATACGAGCTATACAAGGAAGAAAATTTCATCTTGTTACAGACAGCATAAATACAAGCTCCTGGTTCAGGTGAAGAAAGACTTGGAGAGGGGCATCGAGCCACAGAAGCCATCCTACGTAAAGAAAGAGGACTGGGATGCTTTTGTGGTGAAGACCAAGGACGAGGAGTTCGACGTGAGTTTCCTTATACAGTAAATTCATGGCGCCTGCGCCTGTTTTCTGTGTGTGCATATGACCCGGCATGGCGCGACTCTTAGACACATTTAGCGTTTCAGAGGATTAGTAAGAAAAATAAAGCCAGCAGGAGCCACCAGGGTGCCCTCAGTAGGAATGCCTCGCCGACCTCTCTTCGCCGGAAAAGGCTGGTGAGTTGATCATGCTGCGTTGACCGCCGCCCGCACATCGTCTCTGACCGGGTGCTGCACTTTTCCGCATCGTGTGGGTCAATTTTTTTTGTTTTTTTGTTTTCCATTCTTGGCAGAAACCAGATCATGAGCTGGTGGACGACTGCAGCTGGAGAAGGATGCATAAACCTAAGCGAGGTCTGCTCTTTTACCCTGACTCTTTCCGACTCATGCTGATGGATGATTACAGAGATCTTTTATGTTATGTTCAATCTTGATTTCAGAAATATGCTCTATGATGCCGGGCGATTTTCCCTTTTATGGCAAAAAAAATAAAACATCTTTTCTGTGGCAGAACTGTGTGGTCAACGCTGCTAGTTTCATGTGGTTGAAATCTACCAAATTGTTCTTCTCAAGCTCTGTGGTCAACGCTGCTTGCCTCGTTTATTTTTTTTTCCCCATATCGAGTATGCTAGAATCTTGGTCCCGGAATTACATTCTGCCGAATAATTCATGCTGGTTGCTTCCCAAGCTTCAGCCCTTTTTGTTCTTTCTAGAGATCTCATGCTCTATTATGCTCTAATATATTCCATGAATGTTAGAGAGAGAAAGTGGGGAGCCATTTTATTTGGAGATGAGTGAAAGAAAGGAGTTGTGTTGACTCTTCTCGACTCTCTGACTTCCACACCCTGCAGGGTCAACGCTGGGGCAGTCAGCTGTGCTATAAATAAAACCTGATGTAAAAAGGTTCTTCGGGGCATCTAATTTTTTTTCTTGATCCCATATTCTATGGGTGCTGTGTTATTATTAAATGCACAGCGAGGAAGAACTGGGTTGGCTTTCTTTCTTCATTCTAATCGTTGGGTCTCCTCCCCTTTTTTATGTCCAGGTCGTTTGAGGAAGACCCCCCCGCTGGTCAACGTTCCTGATTATGTAAGTTTCCACGCCCGTTGAATTTTCCCGATCTGGCATCCGCCAATCTTTCAATTATAATATTCTCTCGAGATCTGACGTCATCCCGTTTGTTTTATTTCTCAAATCTCTTTTTCTTCCGAAAAAAAAAACAGGCTGTAGTCCACGTGGATTCGTGCATTGACGGAGAGGGTTGACCGCGGGACCCACGGTAAGGGTCAGCGCCGCCAGGGAGAGATCGCCTCCCTCAGATAAATTTTTGCCCTTTGTCTTGGTGTCGACGTGGCAGACCGGCGTTTCTTTGGTGGGCCCGCTGGCCTTGGTTCGTCCACGAGAGCCAATTTTTTTTTCCTTGGAGTCGCTGCGCTCCTCCGGGCCCACCCTGCACCCGCAGTGATTATGTCTGGCCGCCGCCGGCCGTTGACTTGGTTCTCTTTGGCCGGTGGGGCCACGTATGCGACGACTGGCGTCCGCACAGGTGGACCCGCGCTCGCTCTGCTTGTGGCTGCGGTGGAGCGGAGAGTTTATCGCTCGACGAGGACTGTCTTTTAGTTCCTGGACCCAGTTCAGGCTTTGAGAGGGTGGATTTATGAAGCCGAATAATTGACTCATAATTAGCGAGCGAGCGAGCGAGCGAGAGAGAGAGAGAGAGAGAGAGAGAGAGACCCAGTTCAGGGCGTATTGATGAAGCCAAAGGGGAGAGAGCGATAGACCCAGTTCACGGTGGATTAATGAAGCCGAGGGAGGGAGGGAGGGGGAGGGAGGGAGGGAGGGAGGGGAGGGAGAGGAGAGGAGAGAGAGAGAGAGAGAGAGAGAGAGAGAGAGAGAGAGAGACCCAGTTCAGGACGGGTTGATGAAGGCGGAGAGAGGGAGAGATACCCAGTTTAGGGTTCAGAGTGAATTGATGGAGCCGAAGCTTAGCGAGAGAGCGAGAGAGCGAGAGCGAGAGAGAGAGAGAGAGAGAGAGAGAGAGGGTACCCAGCTCAGGGTTTACAATGAGAGAGAGGGACCCAAGTCAAGGAGGTACGACGGTGGATCCACGAATCCGAAGAAATGGATTTCATAATCAGACGAAAGTCGACGGAGACTCTGCTTTTAATTCCCACCGTCCATTCTGCTGCGGGGGTCAACCTCACTTCCCGCACCGAGCCCCCCACCACTCTCCGCTCCGCGTGATCCCCAAATCAGCCTACCCCCCCCCACCACACGCCCTATTTTCCCTGGATATTTTATTCGGGGGGGCTTCTTCTCACACGAGCGCAAGTTCCAGGACTAAACAGCAAAATTCCACTCCCTCCACCGCCAACCGCCGTCCTCGTCCTCATCGCCGGCAATATCAGGCGGCGCCGCCGGAACGGCAGCCGAGATCTTCTCATGCTGTCTCGAACCCAAACACCCGGAACGTGCCTGCAGAGAGAGGCGGCGGAGATTATTTTCAGGCAGTTGTCAATCAAAGGGGGTAGGTAAGTGGCTTCAAAACGGGGGCGGCCTCATGGCACAGCTTCTGCATTTTTTATATCCAGAACAGGAAATAAGCAAGACGGCGGCACCTTCGTCGGCCTGGTACTTGTTCTTGTCGTCCCCCGCGTATGCGAGCAGATTGTACTTGGGATTCCATTCGACGCTGTTCATCGGAGCCTTGCAGGGAATCTGATGCACTGCTCGCCCCGTCTGAACCTCGGACTGGATCAGGGCAAAGAACACCGCACCGGCTCATGAACAAAAAATAACTAATAATAATAAAAAAGATCGCCAAGCACGAGCCGTACGATGTCCACGTAGGCGTCTTCGCTGGCTGAAGCGATGTATTCGCCCGTGTTGCTGAAGCTGATCGTCCTCACCGGCCACCTGCAGCGCCCACAGAGAGGGATGATCATGATCCGCCACCGCCGCCGCGTCTTCTGGGGGAGGGCGGAGGAAGAGAGAGAGAGAGAGGATCTGAGGCGTACTGAAGATTTGTGAACGTCCGGAGGCAGAGCATCTCAGAAATGTCCCAGAGGCTCACAAGAGAATCGGCACTCCCCACCGCAAAGTATCTGAGTAAGTGAGGAGTTCAACCAACTGTGAATCTTTTCCGGCCATTGTGGACCTTTCCACTTATAGAAATAAATGCAGATTAATGATCGATTTCAGTGGATAATCCCACTAAGAACTCAGGCCTTTGAGTATTCAGAGTTGTGTGACAAAAAGCATGGTGGGCCGATAACCTGTAGATCTTAGAATAGAAAATTGATCTTATTACTTATTAATGGAAAGGATTGAGGAAATGGGTCATAATATTTTCGGCTTATTATTACTAAGTAATGGATCATAAAGCAAAGAAGACGGCACATTAGTTGGATTTCGATTCAGTAAAGAAGAAGAGCGCACTGAAAGAAGAAGTGATCCAGTGTACCTGCCAATGGGATCGATTGCAATGCAGTAGCACCCAGCTGTGTGAGCCATCAAGGTATGGAGGACCTTCAAGGATGGGTAACCTAGGACTTCAACGGTACCTAAAAAGAAGAAACCCAAGATAAAGATCTTCTCAAGGAAAGGTAAAACAGAGGATATGACTCTTCTAGGCTCTGACTTCTGCTAACTTCCACTCTTCCAGGTTGCTATATAGAGGAATAGAATAAACAGAGGGTAATAGTTCTAACCATTTCCCGTTGTGAGAAAAAATAGCTCTCCTGTTGTGTTCCAAGCGATCTCATTAACCTGAATGTGGAATGAGGTGTTGATATCAATCACAGAAACAAAATTACTGGAAATGCGGTTATAAATAGAAGCTACAGATGTAATCTCACCATAGAAGATACATCACTTAACCAAAATAACCATCGATAAACCAATAGTTATGAAACAGCTAAAACACTCAAGTGAGGATCTAGACATGTTAAATTTGAATTAAGCAGAAAAACTTGCCTTACAACTGTTTAAATAAATAATCATTCACCACCCGAGGATTTACAGCACGAAGAAGAATAAAAGAGGTTTTCATTGTTAGAATGGGATGAAAAATAAAATGAAACACTGCCAAAAGATGCAAACAATAAAAGCGAAGGAGGCAATAACAAACCTATTGATGACGTTAGATTTACTCCAAAAAATTGAGAAATTCATACTTTTCAACTCACCTCATAATTAAATTTCCGCCTGTGAATTGGTTTAAACTTGCGAACGTCCAATATTGTTAATTCGTCCTCCTAAAGAATAACATGTACCACAAATTGGTCAACATTCTATGGAAAAGATCGAGAGAATTTGCCTCATAACCAACAGATGGCATCGACAAAGATACTGATTGGATAGTAGATGAGCGTTGTTTCAGTCACAAAATCATACATTCAGGCTAACACATGAAGAAACGAGATATTGAGAAGACTGGAGTTTATCAACGAAAATCCCCATTTTGGGGATTCGTAGCTAATAAAAATCACAACCTTGAACCAGGGACGGGATAGGAAGAGAGGAGGAGAGAGGGATGGTTAGCACGACCTTCTCGAAATGGAAGAAGCGTCATACAAATGATTCGAAAGTACAACTAAATACAATTTGAAAATGAAGAGGACAAGTTCACATCATACTAACAAATACCTTGTTTCCAACAGCTATATGGGTCCCATCAGGTTTGTATGTGATATTGATGTTTTCACCGCTAAGCTCTGCCTGCTGGGAGCACTTTCCACCTGCGCATGGGGGTAATACTAAGCATATAGAGCTGCCAAAAAATTAAAATTTTATTTTAGCTCGACTTTATCTCAATACAAAATGAGGCACTTTATTTTCTGAATCTAATTATAACACGAAACCAATTCTAACCAATTGTAACCATTATTTGATTCTCAACGTTGGATTTCTTCATCAATGACCCAAGAAAAGAGAAATCGTGATTTATCTGTACAGATCAGTATTTAAACAAATGTAACCTTTTCTCTCCCGAAAAATTAATTTTCAGATTATATACAGAAGCAGTGGATCAGGAGCTCATAAATATGCACTACGAGATGACAAAATGTAAGATCTTACAGTTACTTTGGCATAGACAGCGATCCATGTAATGCTAGAAATGTCCATCCAAGATTATATGATGCAGGGCATTCGTGACACTAAAACGTAATCTATGGAATATCAATGTAGAATTTGAACTCCCCAAAACAATTGACTGATGATAGTCACGTCCGTGTGTACAACACGTGTTTGCAGGGCCACAACCGTGTTTACAAAGAAATTTTTTAATGCGAATAGTCAAAGCTTTCAATCACCCTTCGTAGGAAGGGCTGTGAAGCATGGTTTAACGTCATTGACTAATATGTCACTTACTTCGAGCATCCCACAGACGAACAGTCTTATCTCCAGCTGCAGTCGCCACTAGTTCAGAATGTTTAGGATCCCAACAAAGTTGGTCAACACTATCTGTGTGCCCCTTCAATTCAATGTCTTTAACTTTTCCCTGCATTTCGAAAATAAACAACAAGAAGAAAACTTTAACCATCAGCCTATCAAGCTACATATGCTATTTATATATTTACTTTGAACGGTAAGATATGTAAATTATCATTCTCAGGCAGCAGTACAGGTATTTACAGAATAAGTTTTCATCTTTTTTTAACTATTATGTTAACTTTGTTTAGCAAAGATAAGACATGTTATTTATTTACTGCTCCCAGGATGTACAACACTCCAATTCCGAATCTTCACTTCAATTCCTTAAAGCGACAACTCTGGCATTAAACCATAAATAAGATAAGGGAAGCTGCAAATCGGATTCCAACCTCTTCCATGTCCACACCAAAACGAAAAACCATGCACAATGAAAATCTAAGAGTTTAAGAGTTTGACGTTGCCTATTTGCTTTCAGTGGCCCATAATCTGTGTAAACAGGAATTTGTACAGTTTTCCCGAGGTTAAATATAACCTGTGAAAGATACAACTTCTATATAAGTTTTCAATTCAAATTTTTTTCCAGGAGGGGGACCAAAAGAACAAGAGAATTCATAATCCTGACAGTTATCTCGAGAAATAACCTATAGTGCCTCTTGACCAAAGGCAACTCAATTATCATGCATTTCAGTGACACACAAAGTCCCATGGGGCCACCATATCAGACGTCAGGAAAGCACTGGCTACAATTCTGTGGCGTTTCCACAACCCATCTATTATCATCTAAACTTACGACCCCAATCTAGGGCAAATCAGACAAAAATCGACTAGGCATGAGCTTGTCCACTCAGTTGGCTCATCTAGTTCACAACAGTACATACCCCAGCAAATAATCCACCAGACTAATTTAACATTCAATGAATAAATGAGAATGAAGAATCCATTGATCCCGTGATATGGGTCACTCATAACAAAAAAGTAACTTGACTTCCGCAATGCGTTGTACTCATATTTAAAAAATGCATAATCAGGTGAATAACTACACTTGAATGTGTAAAATCCGAGCTATAAGTGTTGATCGGGTAACAGAGCCATAGACGTGTGAGTTCAATCAGATTTCCATGCCAAAACCTAAAAAGAATATGGAATTATTCAAGAGAGGAATGCAACCTTTGTCAGACCCTCAACAAGATAGAGCGACATTTTGGTAACGAAGGTGCAAATTACTCGCCAGGGTACTAATAGTTCTCAGATGAAGGACGGTGTATCGTTCAAGACGCCAGAGGACATCTCTGAATCTGCAAAATGTTTCCCCAAACTGGAGGGAGGTAATATTGTATGTTGCATACTGCATGGATGCAACGGATATTTCCAAGTTTTCTACATCCAAATCCCAGCGTGCATATTCAGACCTTTATTTCTCCAAGGTGATCATTACAACTCTATTGATCATAAGAAAAAAATACAAGAGCGACTAAAAGATCCCGATCCAGATTTTATGTGGCTTGAGTTATCTCCAAAGAAACGTCTGCCAACTGGCGAGTACAGTCAACGGTTCTCGTTGCAATGCTTCCTTCTCAAGCGAGTCTACATTATCTATCACTTTTATCTCGACAAGCAACTCCAATAAACAAAAAAATTAACTATATAAATTCGTCCAGTATCTGAAGGTTTCATCACATCATGTGACGACCTAGGTACTGAACGCTCGTCTTACGGGAAAACCTGGAACTAACTACTATCTTGATGAGAAAAACGGGTATGAGAGAGAGAAGAAAAATCACATGGCCTTGGGGATCGATGTTCCAGACGCGGGCGGTGTGATCAACTGAACCGGATGCCAGCTTCGTGCCGGTGCAGTTCCAAGCAACCGAATGCACCTTCAAACACAAAAAATCGCCAAAAACACAATCAAATATCCAACCTACGCCTGAATCAAACAAAAACCTCGGCACATTCCTTTCCAATTTGATCCCGAACCTGAACAACGCAGAGCAGAGGGGATGCCTCAACTTACCTTCTTCTTGTGGCCTTGGTACTCGCGGATGAAGAGGTTCTTGAAGCCGGCTCCTCCGGCCTTCTCCTCCATCTCCCCTCCCCCACGCGCGTGCCTTCCTTCCTCTCTCCCTCCCCCACCTCCCGCGAAGGCCACTGAAGAAACCACCCCGGGGAGGGACAAGGAGCTTCAGCAGTTCGACTGCTTTCGGATCCATTTCGGGAACGTTGAGACCCACCCGATTTCATAAAACGGATCATGATACCAGCCCACTTATTATCTGCTTTAATGGGCCGAGGGAAGATGGAAATTGGGCCGGGTTAGGAAACGTGCCCGATCACGGCCCCAAAAAAATGATGTCCACGGTTTCGTAATTGAACTTTTATGAGGTTTGTAACCTTACAAGGATTAATTTTAGATATGTATCCCCATTGGGTCTCGAGTGCAGCCGCCTGACAATCAGATGACCAGGTAAAAACTTCTCCTTTCCCGGTCCATTTCTGTTGGATTTTATGTAAGGAATGCAGTCATTGCCCCACCACATGCTCGTCATTGGAAATCCTCTCTCTCTCTTCTCTCTCTCTCTCTCTCTCTCTCTCTCTCTCTCTCTCTCTCTCTCTCTCTCTCTCTCTCTCCTCCCTCCCTCCCTCCCTCCCTCCCTCCCTCCCTCCCTCCCTCCCTCCCTCCCTCCCCCCTCCCCCTCTCTCTCTCTCTCTCTCTCTCTCCCTCTCTCTCTCTCTCTCTCTCTCCCTCTCTCTCTCTCTCTCCCTCTCTCTCTCTCTCTCTCCCTCTCTCCCTCTATGTCTCTCTCTCTTCTGTCCCTTTCCCTTCTGCCGTGGGTACACCGGTGCGATCATGGCCATCACCCCGTCGGAGGAGACATGCCTCATGAACCGCATTCGTCAACTGAAGTGAGCGAGAGAGAGAGAGAGAGAGAGAGAGAGAGAGAGAGAGAGAGAGAGAGAGAGAGAGAGAGAGAGAGAGAGAGAGAGAGCTACTTCCCTTTCAACGCCCGGCGATCAGATTTGGTGACTCCCCTCACCGCCAAACCCATGCTGAGACAGCATGCATCCGTGTCTGCTCGAAGAACCCTCGAGTGAAGAACTACACGAAGCCAACGCCCCGAGTTATGTCAATCCAATGTCAGCTCCTATTATTTAACGTACTAAGTCATAATGAATTGAGGGAAGGGATTGACTCTGGCTGATATTCATGGCTGACCCCTTCACTTCTTCCACGTCAAAGTTCATTTGAAGTAGGATAGTGCGATCATAATCAATTGTCGATCTGATCAGAATGATAGATGATATGATCAGACATTGATCGTGATCGTTGATCGTGGTTTATGTTATTATATTTTGCTATACCGAAGTATTATATATAAAATATATAAAAAATTTATACTTAGCCATAAGATATATTTATACATATTAGGCATATGTTAAATGAAAATATATATGTATATCAAATATATATAAATATTATGATGTAAATATATATGACTATAAATACATTGTGATATATATCTATTTATTAGGCCAAAGTTCTTTATACAAATATATTATATATGATAAATTAATATTATATAATAATATGTATCCTACTATATATACATATGTTTAATATATATTTCAATATTAGGCCTTACATATATGAGGCCTACCAAGTGTATTACAATACACATAAATCATATTTCCTAATATAGTAATATACATAGATATATTAGTGATAAACCTTAACTTTATTAATTTATATATATAGTGAGATTAGATGTACTTCACTTTGGAACTTACTATGATACAACAAATATATATATATATATATATATTACACCAAATTTTTTTTATCAAACCTATGTATAACATATATTTATTCAAAGTAATTAAATTATAACAATGGGCCTAAGTTATATAGATTGAATATATATATTAACAATTATCAAAAAAAATATGGTCGCATAAAAAAAATTAAATGAGAAAATAAGCAAAGCATCATGATGAAAATGCTAGCATAAATGTTTTCATAGAAAGATGAGAGAATATAGTGCAAAACATACAACCTTGCATACACATAATACATGAAGAATCAAAATACATAACCTTGATGTCACCATCCCTCTAGACTTAAAAGTGTCATCCTCTACACCATCTATGCTCTCAACATCCAAATCAAATAATTCAGTTTTTTCTCGATGAAGCCAATATCTTAAAGTCGTCAATAATGATATTGTATCTTATGTCAACTTTGACCATTTGAATGTGATGATGCCATAGCCATTGGAGAAGTCCCTCTTTGTTGGTACACTTGTTACACAAATAAGAAAAAATTCTATAGTAATAATTGTTAATCTTGAGAATGAATGGCGAATTTCATGTTGCCATCAACTTAAAGAATTTTCTTTGATGATTGTCACACACAAATAAGCCTCTAGTTCTTCTTTAACAAATGTTGTCATCATATTTTATCATACATCCATTTCTTTCAGCATAGTTGTGATAAGACATAAAGAGTAATATGTAGCACTATTCTCTCATGAGGTGATTTAAGTGATGTCATTAGGTGTATGTTAATATTTACACCCCTCTTTTGTAACATCTCTCAATTAAAATGACCTCATGATCTATCAGAGTAATGAGATCAAACTTTAAGTGTGGATCAACGAGTGCTACAATAGTAAAGGTATTGTTGCTTTTGATTCTCCTTTTATACTTTCTAATTTTTTCTACCATTCCTATGCACATAGTTTCGATCGAAGTGTATTGGCCATCATTGAGGATAACACCTAGTGGAAAAATAGTATGATACTTCATATATTGCTCCAAGCTTATTGTATAACTATTAATGTCTTGATCAACATGAGGACCTATGTAGTTATTATCTTATTACCTTAGTATTAATACTATGTTGGTTCACGAAATAGTTTCAAAATCATTGCAAAATTTTGAATGAACTCTCATTCACCATCAGTAATATAACCATTTTTATTATCATTAGATAATACTAATAAAACAATCTTATTCAATACTTGTCACTTCTCATAAGCTTCAAACATCATGTCATGAGTTAAGTTCATTCGGGTTGGAACATCAAGCACTAGTAGGTTGTTGTTTGACATGTGTAACTCTTTGTAGAATTCTACATATTACTCCCGTCTTTGTGTAGATGAATGTACAATACCAACCAACTATCTCACTTGATACATAGTCTTTTTTAATGTTATTGAAGTAGTAGGGAGCATTAAGAGTTATCATCATCAACAAGATTTGACATTTATTTGATTGTGAATATGATATGACCCCTTTGGTCACATATCAGAGAAAAGGTAAAAAAGTGTAAGGTTAATAGCAGCAAGTGATATCACACATCTAATTAAAGAGGGTAGTTAATTAGGGTAAAAAAAGGGCTCCTATATAGCTGTCTAAAAGTTTAGATGGAAGGAGAAGGCAAGAGGTCGTGATTGAGATACCCACAAAAGGGAGAGTATGCATGTTAGAAGAAGTTGTCACCATGTGTTTACATCCGACACTAGCAGATAGGGAAGCTACAACACGCAATTTCCTTTCTTCTATCTATCTTATACACACATCTTGTAGATGAATCTATGTCCTCAGAAATCATTACATTTGATACGAAATCATGGGGCAACACTATTATTTCTTTTTGTGTTCGTATTAGAATACTTACAAGATCTCTATGCCCCTCTAGCCTTCTTAAATAATTAAGTTGATGATATGGGCCACACATGACACGTAACACTTTTTGACAAAATTCGGGTTCACCTCTCTAAAACTTGAGACCAATGAGTTTAACATCATGTATTGTTACTTACATTACTTGTGATAATTGGAACCACCTATAATAGATAAATAATAAAAAATTAAATAATTTAATTGTGATGTAATAGATAAAATATAATGTACAATGTTACATATAAGATACAATAACAACTTAATTTTAAATTACTTTTGTCTCTGACAAGAAATCTTTGAGTGTCATTAACAACAATCTAGATATATTCTGTCCTGAGTGCAGACCTTCTAATTTTGCTATAAATAATACCCAATCTTGTAAATTTTATTTATCATCCACCTAATGCACAATGATCCCTAATAAAGAAATAATATTGTCACTAGTCTATGCATCAACTAACAATGATACTCTTCTAACTACGTTTAATTTATCTTTGAGTTTTTGTTTATCTTTTATGAAGAAAATATTTACATATTCTTAACTTGTCCTTAAACATGGGAGTTTAAATGAATATTGCACACAATACCAAAAGAACTCTTGAAAATTCGTTAGTTGATCACACTCCATGGTTGGTCAATGATACAAATGAATTTTACTAAAAGATTTTTTCTTTGCTCAAATGTAACCTTTCTAAATAGTTGTTACTTGCTTGATGTATGTACCAATGATCGATGATCAATTATTAGGTGACAATAGTAGATTTCATCTTCAACTTGTTATGAATTAGTTTATGACATTTGTCTAGATGCTTTCAAAAGTTGATAGTAATGTTTTAACAATTCTTCTTGATTACTTGATCATAATTTGGGTTCTTCTCTTTACAAATATTTGCAAAAATATTATCAACTATCTAACATCTCAAACAAAGACATGCACTTCAACTTTCTACTACTAGTTAAAGAAGGTTCACTTTCATATATAGTGGACATATTCTATAAAATAAAAACCTTATCACCATCGATAATATTCAACAAAAAAAATGTAATATATTACAAAAATAAATCTCATTATCTACAATACGTTCATTATCATCAGAAGATGATTGTGTCATCATATTGACATTCAATATTTGTTGGTAATGACATTCATATCTAATATCGAATGAGTACATTAAATAATAACTAAATAAAAATAACAAACACGAATTCATAACTTTATACATTTTATAATTGATCTTGCCTCTACTGAAAATATTTTGAAAAAATTGTCCTAAAAATTTTCTTAAATTGGGCAACATAGCAAAGAGAGCAAGTGAGTGAGAGATAGATGGAGAGAGAGAGAGAGAGAGGTTGTAGTACAAGTACTGGTCATGGGGCATGTTGATGGAGAGAGAGAGAGAGAGAGAGAGAGAGAGAGAGAGCCGATAGTGGTCAAGTTGGTGACAACGATGAAGTTGGTGCCATCGGTGAAGTTGATGGCAGTAGACCAACGGTGAACCTGACAGCAACGAAATTGATCTCTCTGACAAGAAGAGGACAAAGGTGACAATGGCGACAAGAGTGAAAGCAAGAGTCAAAAGTAGGAGAGATTAATCTCTCTCCTATATGTGTGAATCATAATTGTTGGATGATGAGGAGTCATCATCCAACATTTGGTCAATAGTGGCCAATGATCTACCAATCAATTGGCGATCGATCAACAACTCGAATCATGATTGTGATCATGGTCATTTTCCTTGATCATGATCGTCGATTGATCAATCAATCATGATCACAGTACCCTAATTTGAAGGATCCTTTTTTGGGAAAAAATATTGATTTAATAAACCTATTGTCAATTTTTCGACATGCAATTTTCAAAGTAACTTTATTTCGAATTTTAGTTTGACACCTCTAGAATTAACCCAAGTTACATAAACACTTGATAATTTATAAAATAGCTCCCCAAGTATACTTGCATAAATACAATCATCATTATTTTTATGCCCTTGTAAGAATACAAGAGTACATCTTAGAGACAAAAAGGCTCCCATCGGAGGGGACAGGTAAGACACAATCAATCACTAAGCAGGAAATTTATCAATTAATCCTCAAAAAATAATGTTTACATGTTGAAAGTCAATGGAGCAGGTTGCAGGGGAGGACAAGATTTTGGATTTAAACTTCAAAACCCTTTCTATTAATTTAAGACTTGTAACGAAGGTTCTTCCGATTGAGGGGCTTGATCAAAATTTTTCCCCGCGTCCTCTCCGGTAGAATAGGAGGGACAGATATAAAAAGTGATTGGGCCGAGGTTAAATCGGCGAATAGTTGGGCCCAAAGCGGCCCGACTTGGCCAGATAGACGGCCAGAAACGGCGGAGGGCTCCCTATCATCACCCGCGGTTCACCAGAAAGGCTCCGAAACGGTCGCTGTGGTTGCCACGTGTTCCCGCCGTGGCCGGCCCAGAGCGTCTAAGCGGTTCACGTCTCCATCAGCGGGCCCGCTCCGGTGGGGCAGCAGCCCCATCACGTGAACTCCGTCCGCGTCCAATAAAAGTTTGCCACATGGGAACGATATTTCATGATCATCACACGTGTCTTATCGCCTGTCGTCCGCGGCCGCCGCGCGACATTCCCAGCGGGATCGGCTGGAATATGCGACTGCAGTTAAATTGTTTATTTATGAATGCACCCTGGTAACACATAGAATTGCTTGGGAGGCCGATTTTTCGGGGCATAACTACAATAATATCGGGGCATAAAGATAATTTTAGACGTTTTAGGGGTTTGAGGAACTTAAGAGGGGAGATCTCGAGGTTTTTTTATTTTAAAAGGAGACGCCTCGAGCGGCCGCTGCCACGAGTTCGTTCTCGCAGGAGCCGCAGAGCGAAGGGAAGGGAAGGGAAGGGAGGGGAGCGATTGAAAGGAGGTCGCCAATGGCGATGGCGGCGAGCGGGATCTCGAGGGTTGCGCCTCGCGTGGTGGGCACTGTGGACTCTTCATCCAGTAGACCAGCCGGAATGGGATCAGGGGCGGTGGGCTTCTCAAGATCTTCAAACCGGAATCTTTCGGCGGCGTCATCGTCGCTCGTTGCAGGGGATTTGAGGTTTTCCTCCGCCGTCTCTCGGAGCCGTGGGAGATCGCCGGCGGTCCGGGCGCCGATCGTCGTGTCCCCGAAGGCCGTCTCCGACTCCAAGAGCTCGCAGACCTGTCTCGATCCCGAGGCCAGCAGGGTGAGTGCGTCTGGTTCCCCTCTCTTCCGTCGGCGATCGAGAGCTGCAACTTTCTGCGTGTGGAGTCGAGTTTCGGTTTTGCATTGATGTTCTTCTTCGCCGTTCTCATAATCGTTTTCAGTCGAGTTCTTGCGAAGTAGCATGCGCCAGATCCTGAATTTTCACTTCTCGCTGTTTGCCGTCACGGAGCTGTGAGTTTTCTTCGATTCGGAATCATTTTTTTTATGGATCTTGCGACTGTTCTTGGACGATCGAAGGGAATGTGTCTTGCTTTGTTCTTGCTCCTGACGAATACCGCTTTTTTTTGACCGAATGATCGAAAGATTTGTCCCATCAGTTGCTGAATATGTTATAGTCAGAGAATCCTCGCCCCCAATAATAATCAACGACTAACATGTTCAGATCGTCCATCGGATAAAAAACTTTTGCCGACATGTTCTCCAGTCTGAATTTTTTTTTTTGCTGATAATTATGGAAAAGTGTAACCCGGTTCACTGCCCATCCCATCAAAAAACGATTTTTTTTTATGAAATTCCGTTGACTTTGTGATGAAAATATCCGATTTTTGCTCATTTTTTGCAGAGCGTCCTGGGGATCATACTGGGTGGGGGAGCTGGGACTCGCCTGTACCCACTGACCAAGAAGCGAGCGAAGCCCGCCGTCCCCTTGGGAGCTAATTACCGGCTGATTGACATCCCCGTCAGCAACTGCTTGAACAGCAACATCTCAAAGATATACGTGCTGACACAGTTCAACTCTGCCTCACTGAACCGCCACCTCTCAAGGGCCTATGGCAACAACATCGGTGGGTACAAGAACGAGGGTTTTGTGGAGGTTCTTGCTGCTCAGCAGAGCCCCGAGAACCCTAACTGGTTCCAGGTAATATCACTTCTGAAGAACGCTGGATTCAATTATATCAAGGATATATATACATATATTTGATGTTTATGGGGGTCTTGGGATGCTTCTTGGGGGTGTTTTTTTTGTCATTTTTAATGATTTTTTTTTTCTTTTTCAGGGAACTGCGGATGCTGTGAGGCAGTATCTGTGGCTTTTTGAGGAGCATAACGTCATGGAGTTCCTCATTCTTGCTGGAGATCACTTGTACCGTATGGATTATGAGAGGTTCATCCAGGCGCACAGAGAAACGGATGCAGATATCACAGTGGCAGCCCTTCCCATGGACGAGAAACGGGCCACCGCCTTTGGGCTGATGAAAATTGATGAAGAAGGGCGGATAATTGAGTTTGCTGAGAAGCCAAAGGGGGAGCAGCTCAAGGGGATGAAGGTCAGTCAGCCCACTTGAATGGCGCCACTTGTTCATCAGAGCCCAGTTAAGTGGAGATCCCACCGGCCCTCCCTGCCATTAATTTTTTTTTGCTTTTTTTTTGCAGGTCGACACTACAATCTTGGGCCTGGATGACGAGAGGGCAAAGGAGATGCCCTTCATTGCAAGCATGGGCATCTATGTCGTCAGCAAGGATGTGATGCTGAACCTCCTCAGTAATGAGTTTCCAGCGGCTAATGACTTTGGAAGTGAAGTCATACCCGGTGCAACTTCTATTGGCTTGAGGGTATCTCTCTCTCTCTCTCTCTCTCTCTCTCTCTCTCTCTCTCGCTAGAGTGATTGCTCTCATTGCCCTTTCTGTCACTTTGCCTCCTCCCAGTAGTGATTTCAGACGTGCCCATCTCAGATTTCTCATTAATATGAACAGTTCTTTCTTCATCTCAGATTTCTGAATTTTCCATCTCTCTCTCTCTCTCTCTCTAGAGTGTGATCGCTCTCATCACCCTTTCTGTCACTTTGCCTCCTCCCAGTAGTGATTTCAGACGAACCCATCTCAGATTTCTCATTAACATGGACAGTCCTTTCTTCATCTCAGATTTCTGACTTGGCGTCATTTTCCATCCTCCCCATGGCAGGTTCAAGCCTACCTGTTTGATGGGTACTGGGAGGACATTGGTACCATTGAAGCATTCTACAATGCAAACCTTGGGATCACGAAGAAGCCAGTCCCGGATTTCAGGTGCGTCCTGATGGTTCACTGAGCAGAGAGCCTCACATTATTGATCAATCGATCCTCTATGTCCTTGTAATACGCGACCTGGTCCCTGCAGCTTCTATGATCGTTCTTCGCCGATCTACACCCAGCCTCGGTATCTCCCACCTTCCAAGATGCTGGACGCTGATGTTACAGACAGTGTTATTGGCGAAGGCTGTGTGATCAAGGTAAGCCGATTCAAGCTGTTCTAGTGGCTGTTCTTCATCAGTTCTGCAGCCATCTTACCATTTCTTCTGTTTTCTTGCTCCTCCATAGAACTGCAAGATTCACCATTCTGTGGTCGGCCTGCGGTCGTACATCTCTGAAGGCGCCGTCATAGAGGACACCTTGCTCATGGGAGCTGACTATTATGAGGTGCCATTCTTCCCAAATCAACAGAACTTGCGGAAAAACCAAAAAAAAAAAAACTTTTTTCTGATTCACGGCCTGGGCACTCCGTGGAAAAGATTTCCGCATCTGGGTTTCTGTTCATTCCTTTTTCTGGAACGTGTCTTGACGGTTCATCATGATCCTCTGGCAGACGGATGCCGACAAGAGATTCCTGGCAGCCAAGGGCAGCGTCCCCATTGGAATAGGGAGGAACACCCACATCAAGAAGGCGATCATCGACAAGAATGCTCGGATCGGCGAGAATGTGAAGGTGATCTTGGCTTCCCTCAGTCAACGGCGTTCAAGAGTCTTTGATCAGTCTAAAAATGGGAGCCTTTCTTCATCCTGGGTCCTATTTTTGCAGATTGTCAACTCCGATAATGTGCAAGAGGCTGCAAGGGAAACAGACGGCTACTTCATCAAGAGCGGCATCGTGACCATCATTAAGGACGCTCTGATCCCCAGCGGAACCATCATATGAGCCAAGCTGCCCCTGCCCGTCTCTAGTTTATTTATTTACTCTCTCTTTCTCTCTCTCTCTCTCTCTCTCTCTCTCTCTACGTGTATCAGTTCAAAGCTACAAGTTCCCAGGTATTCCCAGTCATGGATATCCTATTATATATCATTTTTGGTGGAATGGCTCACGCATGATGATTAGTTAATAAGGCAACTATCTACCACCAACTTGTTCTTTCTCTCAGAACACTAAAAAAACCGGATGATTGCCAAAGGCTATACGTAACGATGAGGGGGCCGATAAAAGTTAAACATGAGAACTTCACAAAAATTATTAGAATAAAGAACCTCGGATGGCATTTGCATAAATCTGGAGGTTTGAAGGGCCAATCGCAAAAGGGTTATGCCTCGGAAGTCAAGGTATGACATCACCATTATTACTATAAACGGAGGTTGACCCAAGGCGATGAAATCTCTACCATTGTTTTCTATTATCCGTTCTAAATGTTCGCCAACTTGGCCTCTTACCTAATAATAAATCCTTCCGATGTGTCCCTCTAATAGTCTATTGAATATTTTTTATCTAATCTATGGGATATTACTCAATCTATGGCGATGGAGACAGCAAGCAAGGTCGAGAAGGTATCTGGTGTGAGAGCCCCTCTGACTTGCCATTTGACTGCTGTTGGATCGTCGGTCAACCAATCTATGGGCCACTTATGGACAGTTTAAACAATAAGCAGGAACAATAACATATAACCCAATTATGCAGCCATTGGAGTACATCATCTGGCAAATATTTAGGGAAAATCCGAACTTTCACCAAAATTCATGCGCAAAAAATCTGATAAGATGTGAAAAGAGATTTTCTTTTTATGGAGTTTCGGCCGGCAATAAATAGAGAGGAATACCGAATAAGAAGAACTGCATATTGGGAAAATCATGAGCTGGATTTCGGCAGCGAGGCCAGTGATTTGAGGAGGGCTGGAGACGGCTTCCTCACAACGTGAGCCAGCAGGATGATGAGAGAGAGCAAAGTCAAGGCACCAGCTTGATGGGCTGAGCCTAGGGAAACTGGAACATATGAGAGGAGCGTCGTAATCCCCAAGGTAACCTGCAACAGTTGACCATCAGGGCTGCTGTTAGCTTCTGCGTGATTTACCTTCGTTCATTGTTAATGTTTCAAAAAGTTTGAAGTGATTTACTATCCCTCCAATTTGAGAGGCAACAGATCCGTGCCATATATGGTAGAGTAGCTTCAGAAAGATAAGGGCAAAAATAAAGTAGAACAGTTTCTAATAGGTTAATTTTATGAAACAATCATATTGTTGAATCCAAAATGGGATCAGAGAATTTGTTCAGCTTTGAGCATCATTGATCCACGACAAGAATTTCTGGAGGTGAGAAAAAGAACGCTCCGAACGGCCTATCTAGACATAGTTGAAATCATTCTAACCCAATATGAATCACGAGAAATCCGTGTTGACTTATAAAACCATTAATGGAGTCTGATCAACAAGTCGGGGACTCGGCCCAAGTGAGCCAGAAACAACATATCTACGACAGGAGAATGTGGAGCACATAACCAGTCTAGACCATGAAATAAACGACCATTTAAGAGGACAGTAACTCCGAGTAATCATAGAATTTTTAAGAGCATCCAGAAGAAATGAAAGCATGATAAGAAGATGATGTGAGTACCTGCAGCGCTGCCATTCCCAGTGTACTCCTTATTAAAGAATTTATTGCTGGATGCAAGTCTATTTTTCTCGTAGCCAACCACAAACCACCAATGGATACCAGACTTGTGGTTGCAAGGATGCGGTGATCGAGCTGCATATAATAATAGATGGGTATGAAAAGATGATTAGAATCTTGAAGCGTACAACAAACCATAGAATTTAGCAAATCAGTATCGCATACCATCAGACACTTAAGTTGAAAGAACATAAATAGCAAATAAATCCTTTTGTGTTGTGCCTCGACTTTTCTATGTTACAGATGGTCAACACTAGGATCATATCCTTTTGTCCACCACAAGGTCAATTACTCCTTGTTTCTCTACGGTGATGAAACTTGTCATCAACCTAATGAAGAATTATGAATAGTTACGGAAAACAATAAAATATATCCTCTGTGTGGGTGTATAGGAAGGCATCACAACAATTTAAAATTATGTCCGCTTTATATTTCAAACTTCCCAGGAGTAAAAAGGCTACTGGCACCATGCGCCATTAAAACAGTGACGCTATACTCAGAAGAAATGGGTTCAAATAAAATAGAACTTAATATTTTGGACAAATCAGAATATAAAGTGTAACAATTCTATGAATAGGGCTGAAAGAGAGGCAACAGAATTTGAATTTTTTTAATGGTGACGGTGGATTTGATTTTTTAAAGCTGTGTCATGCATAGTGGCCTCAATGAACTTGAGTAGTTCAAAGTCAAAGGCCAAAACAGAATTACATTTAAGGGAAACATTTTGAAGGTCTCGTCATCAAACAATCGGAATGTTGAAAACTAACCTGTACAGTCGATGTGTTCTCAAAAAAATTGCGAAAAAGGGGCTCCATGCTGAGCACATCATCTGGGATCCATGTGTCACCCATCTTGGGAAAAGTATTGTATGCGTGTCCCTAACAGTGTAACATAACAGATGCCATCAGACGACATTAATAACACAGAGGATGAAGGAAAAAGTAAAGTCAAACCATTTCATACTGCATCATTTCCCGCAACAAAAGCTCCAGAGACAGCTGTAATGCCAACGATAGCACAAATAGGGAGCACTAGCTTCTGAACTTTTGCTGCCCCATGGACCCAATTCATGGTGCCAGCTGGAGGTTCTGGCATGACAACGGACAGAGCAGTCCAAAGTAGGCCGCAGTATATGACAAATGCTGATGTGAGATGAGCAGCAAGGCGATAAGGGCTTACTCTTGGCTGAACATATTCAGAAGGTGGCTCCTACATTAAAGGAAAAGAATCAGATGGGAAATTCATCTTTGACTATTATAAACAGTTGATGTGCAATGAAATTATGGACAAGGAAGATTAAATGTAAGCTACCTCCAGGCCACTCTTTACCATCCACCAACCTACAAATCCCTGCCCAGCACCAAGCGCAAAAAGAGCAGAGAGTCTCAGACCAAGCTGGCGAGTAATGAAACCTTTTGCGAAAAAATATGCAAAAGGAAGAGCAAACACAATACCCAGCCCCCTTCCCCACATACGGTGTGCATACTCCATCCAATATATGAATTTAAAGTCTTCCATACTCATTCCTTTGTTTATTCTGCACTAAATGACAAGACATCATAAGCGTCGTCCCGCACAAGTACTTGTAATAAAAAATTAAATGATAAGTTTTCAGAAAAGAATATGACACCTAAAAAAATAAAGTGAGCCACATGTATATAGGTAAAGTTATCAAACCATCACATGTGCAGAATGAAAAAAAAAGGTTGCTCAAACTTCTTTGTCTAAAAGGTAGAGGCATTCAAACTTTCAAGGAGGGCAGAAAACTGGCAATTGATCGCAAAAAAGTAAAAAAAAACATATTCACTTCATATTTTGGTCTTCAAACTTTTAAGCGATGCTAGCATAGAAAAGACAGTTTGCGGTAGGTAAAACAAAAATAAAATCAAAATTACTAGCGAGGAGATTAGAAAGAATTTTCCGGATCTCTATATGATTCGCCGGGAATAACTTCTGAGACATCAAACAATCGTTCAGTGATATCATATAACAAAACATAAGAAGCAAATTCAAAGAAGCTATCCACACAACGCTCATTAATATTTCTAACAGACACATTAAAATGGCTAAAGATTCCCAGAAAGATTGGAGGATGACCGATGGTACCAGCACAGGTGGACCAGGCCATTACTTAAAATGTTTGGTCTATTAAAAAAAAGAAAAGAACACATGCACACAATAAACTGTGTACTGTGTGCGAAACTTTCAGTGTACTTTGGACTCAGAAAAACATCGTAGCACGACTAAATAATAAATATCATGCGTAGACAATCGTCACAGAAAAAACTGAACAATTAATACAAGCATGGGAAGAACATCAGAAAAGCTGACAGTAAAGGGTGATAAGAAATGCAGAAACCGAGAGGAGCTTCATGAAAAAAAATAAAGATTAAGCAAACCAGAGACATAAAGAAGTGAACAGAATCATCAACAGAGGTGGAAAAGATTTTCCTCACCTAATACAATTAAAATTGAATAATTCAATACTTAAGGTTTTCTTCACATTTCCAAAAAATACGCAATTAAGATAAAACAAGACGTCATAGATAAAAACTGTCTCAGCAAAGGAAAAAAAAAAATAAAGGATAACTCTAGAAAAAATCAAAAACACAAAAATGTAAGCGAAAAATGTTACTTAGTTTACCGTTTGTACTCTGGAGACTGCTGATACTTTTCAAATTCAAGCTGCCACTGCTCTTCTGATAATGGTGGTAAACTACCAGTAAACTTCCAGTCCGTCATTGACAAACCTGATCGAGTGAGACGTGTTACACCACCAAGCACCACCATGCTGAATACCCAGGCTGCACAGCCGAAGAGCCATATCCCAACCTTCTTTTGAGCACCAGCACCTTCAGTGACTAGTAGTTTCAAACCTTCATTTGCGACTTCAGCCTTCCCAAATGTCGCCAGGGATGCAGAAGAGGACATATTCCTAGATGGTTGACCCAAAAACCCCTGGGTATACGATTTTTTTCTTTTCAGAGAAAAATGGAAGCGGGTAGAAATTTCTCCAAAAGCACAACAGTAACATGTAGACATTGTGATAGTTAAAATAAACCCACTTGTATATCAGACTCTTGATCATTGCCACGAAAAAAAAAAAGGAGCATAAACAAGGCATTATACGATCTGCTGTTACGCCAAAAGGTTTCCGAAACCCAGCGCGAGTTCGCAACGATCCACAGCCATGTAGCATTAAAAAAGAAGCATAAATATGATGGTAAACCGCTGCGAAAAGGCTACAGGATTGAAAACTAGCAGACCTTTGAGAGGGACCTGAACCCGTAAAAGGAGCCGTATCTTGCCAGAGGAGGTGCAGAGGCTTCCGAGGCTGCCGCCGATTCAAAAGTAGGAAGGAGAGATTTTCCTCCATTGGAAACCCTTGGGCAGCCCCTCAGCTGTCGAGGGAGTGCTGCGGCCCGCCGTAGGATGGAGAAGAGCCTGCCCTCCAGCATCACCTGCTCCTCCTCCCCTACCTCTTCTTCCGACGCTGTGCAGAGAGAGAGAGAGAGAGAGAGAGAGAGACCCAGAGATCTGCACCTCTCGAGGCCAGAGAGAGAAGGAAATGGAGGCCGAGAGAGAGAGAGACTCGGCGTGTCCGCGGCGGAGCCGCAAAGGGGAAAGACTGTCACTGGTTCGTGTGGGACGGGCGCTCCCGGAAAGATGATCACCGCCGTCCAATGAATCGGGTTTTTTCCTTCAACGGCTCGATCGACGAGTACGTGGTGACTAACAGAAAGATCGCAGATGTCAACGAGTCGACTCACCGAGTTGCCGAGATTTGAACCAACCAAATAACCGAACCCACGGGAAACAAAAGGAAACAAAACTACGTTGCAATTTTCACAGAAAAGTGCGTTTCTTCCAACGTATCCCTCTCTCTCCGTCCAACTAGCAGGGATTTTGTCTACATCCCGTCTCACAATTTTTTCTCGTACGCAACACAGTGCGTATCTTATTTATTTAGGCTCATTAACACCTCTAACCCGGCCCAATATTGTTCCTTGAGCCCAGTATCAGGCCCAAAATACGACAGAGAGCCGTTACAGCGGTAACCAGAGGCGTCGCCATATCAGCCAATGGTCAAACTGGTGTACGTCGTTGTGGAGTGCGGTTAAAGTCTCTTGTGCTCACCGAGGTAACCGTACCAGCTTTCTCTTTTCACCCTCTCCCACTTTAGCTCTCTCCCTCTTCCTCCGCCACCACCGGCCATCTCTTCTTCCCCCTCCTCTGGCCCGTGAACCAGAGGATTGAGGCGGCGAGGCCTGTGATTCGCTTCCCTACGGCGGCGGCATTACCTCTGTTGCAGGCTTCATTGGAGTCGTTTCTCGATCTCTGTGTCTGCCACTGTTTCTCTCGAGGGAGCAGGGGAAGGGGGGGTTGGATTGCGTTGGAGGAATATAGAGGAAAATGTGCTGCTGCTGCTCGGCCAAGGCGTGCTGCGTCTGTTTCCTTCTGGTCCTGGTGGTGCTTCTGATCGGCTTCGTCTTCGGGTTCGGAATCTTCGCCCATGGGTTCCACAAGATCCAGGACAGCCTTCACGCCGCCGATCCAGCCAGCAGGCCCTTCCTCGGCTTCCCCGCGCCTCCTCCATTCTAGCCAGGCTTGATGGCAGCCAGAATCGGGATAGCCGCATCAAATGGTTCGGAATAATAATGCTTTAAGATTCTAGTCGGTATCTTCGGAGGAACTAGGATTTGAATCCTGGCGGTGGCGCCTCCGTGGCGATTGCTTGATCCATGTCTCTTATAAATAGCATTATTTCTTTGATTTGACGTTGTGAAAATTTTTCTTCCTTTTTTTTTTTTGCGCACCTGATAATGTTTGCTACGTGGATTTCTGCCTCAGTTTATTTCACCATTTGAAATTTTCAATTCATTCATTATCCTAAAGTTCTCTTGGACCTATGTTAAAGTAGGTTGAGGATTGCATCAGCAGTGCCTACTCTCTCTCTCTCTCTCTCTCTCTCTCTCTCTCTCTCTCTCTCTCTCTCTCTCGCTATATATATATATATATATATATATATATATCGCTCTCTGATCTTGTCAATCATGTACAGCCACCATAAGCCACCCACTGATCATCAAAATCCTCAAATCCAAATCCAATGATCACTAGATTCTCATGTTTTTTCTCGTTTCTGATTCACTCGTCCCCAGTCTCTTACAGCACCAGCCTGTCAAATCCCATGTTTGAGGCCCATCTCTTCTTCTCCTTCATTTATAAAATCAAGCGTGGCCACGAGAAAATGTCAAAGAGAATTGGTAAAATAGATGTCCCTGGAAACCAAAACTGGAAAAAAAAATTTGATTAGAAATTCTCAAAACGGAAAAGGGACAAGATCTAACCATGAATATGAGATAAAACTTCCAATGTGTTTGAAAGAAAACAATACCACTGAAGAAACCGACGAAAATAACAAATATTAAAGGACATTGGCGTTGACTCTTGGCTGTGCACTTCCTTCCTCGTCTGGTACTCACACCCTCTTGCTTGAACTGGCTGATTATAGCTGAAGAAACATGGAAAGCCATGGCATCTAACCTTCTTGTAGTGCAAGGCATGTCTCCAGTAAAACGGGTATGCTGTCCACATGACATCCCTTGTGCAGGGGACAATCCCGTTGACTTTTTTTATATTCTACTCTCCCTTCTTATTGGAGGGTAGGTGAGTCATCTGGTTCTAGGGGAAGATTCAGGGGTGAAGTTTGCTAGTTAGGGATGAAATTATGTGATTCTGCTCCCGGAAGGGTAGAATGGAAGAAATTTGAAAGATTTTCATGGTATTATTTCATACTTGAACGAGACCAGATAATTGCAGGAAACTTCTCATTTTAAGGATAAAATGAGAAAACTTGAATGATTTTGAAGGTATTGTTTTGTAGTTAATGATAAATAGAGTAATTTAGAGATCTTCTGGTTTCCGGAGGATAAAATATGAGATTATTTCTGGTAATGGGTGAAATTATATTTTCCAGTGTGAAGGATACGATCGAAGGAAAATTTGAAAGATTATGAAAGGAATATGGTTTCGTGATTGAATAAGAGTAGATGATTGTTGGAGTATTCTGGCCTCAGGAGGATCAAACGGGACATGATTGCTTGTAAGTGATGATATTATGAGCATCCCCAAATGTGAAGGATATAATTAAAAAACAATTGAAGATTCCTGAGATAAAGCTTCATAATTAAACAAGTCCAGATAGTTCCTGAGATTGCTCTCTCTCTCTCTCTCTCCTCTCTCTCTCTCTCTATCTCTCTCTCTCTCTCTCTCTCTCTCTCTCTCTCTCCTCTCTCTCTCTCTCTCTCTCTCTCTCTCTCTCTCTCTCTCTCTCTCTCTCTCTCTCTCTCTCTCTCTCCCTCCCCTCTTTACGTATGCACTCACCCATGAGATCCTCTACATCTATCAGACAGAAACACGAGAGAAAGGAGATTAGCCACATGAAGACACGCCGGGAGAATCAAAGGCAAAACAAGAACAGCCGTTGGCTTCCTTCTAATCTGTTCTTGAGCTCCATCGGATGAACAAGTTCATGAAAAACCAGACGATCTGAAGACGAAATACGCCCACACGGACACGACCCAGATGCTGCAGAAAGCCCCACAGAGGCCGCACGAGCAGCCGCTGTCGCTGAGCCCCACCAAGAACCGGCAGGCCCCCTCAGAGGGATCCAAGAAGGTGACCATCCCCAGCCCGTCAAAATCACAGCTTTTTTCTTCCTGCTTCTGCAACTGGTAGTAGCTGTTGAAGGCGTAGGAGACGTTCCCCTCCTCTCCGATTCCATTGCAGGACCCTCCGTAGAGCAGGGTAGTGCAGTCGGCGGCGCTGCAGGCCCTCTCCAGATGGGCGGCGGCGGCGCCCCCGCCGCCGCCGGAGAAGAGGATTTCCTTGGATGGGTCCGCCACGCACCACCTCGCCGGCAAGTAGTTGACTTTCTCAGCATTCCTCAGCGTCCCACTTCCCAAATTTAGGGGGTACTTTGCTTGGCCGTCAAAGGAGAAGATCCCCCAGTGCCTCTCAAAGTTCCCCGGAAGAACGTCCTTCTGATCTTCGTCGAGGAGGCTGAAGAGATAAACGTCCACCGGCGGCGAGTTGGGCCTGAGAGGGGTCCCCTTGCCGCTGAGGATGTGGTTGACCAGGCCCTGGTTGAAGGCCCTGGCGGCGGAGAGGTTGGCGGCGCCGCCACCGCCCTCGGTGGGCCAGCCGACCTCCCCGACGATGACCGGCATCTGCCCGTAGCCGATCCTCCCCAGGGCGGCGACCAGGGTGTCGAAGTTGCCGTCGAAGGCGTTGGAGTACAGGCTCTGCCCGTCGGTGACCGAGTGGGTTGACCCGGAGAAGAAGGCGTAGTCCTGGGGGAAGTCAGCGCTCTGGTAGAGGCTCAGGAAGGGGTAGATGTTGACCACGAAGGGGGAGCCGTTGGAGGAGAGGAAGGCCGCGAGCTCCGACATTAAGGGAGCGAGCTCCGGTCGGAAGGTCCCCTGCGAGGGGGTTGGCCCCTCGTAGGCGTCGGCGTTGCAGGGGACGACGAGCTTGACGAAGCCCGCGAGGTTCGCTCTGGACAGGGACTGCTGCAGGTTGGTCAACGCCGGGAGGACGAAGGGCTGGTACTTGCCCTGGTAGCTGGCCAGGAAGGGCTCGTTTCCGACGGCGACGTACCTGCTCATATCGACAGATCAGACCATGGGGTTCGCCGGAATTAGCATGAGGAGGAAATATAATCAGAATCGGTGGATCGGAGAGGGCAGCTCGTCGATCCCAACGCTGGAATTGAACAGGACGATGACGACGACGACGACGACGATGATGATGAATCAGAGAAGAGGGAGATGAATTTAGGGCTCGAAAGATGGGGAAGATGAAGAGGGGCGGCGAGACCTGATATCGACGCCGCCTTTGACGGTGTATCTGGAGACATTGTGGGCGACCCAGGAATCTGCGGCGGCCGGAGAGGAGCCGAGCGCCGCCAGCATCTCGTTGGGGATCCCCACCATCACCTCGATGCGGCTCCCCCTCAGCGCCCTGAGAACCTGAGGATCGGCCTCGAAGAGCTTCACCTTCCCGATCTTGTTGTCCCTGAGGAGCTTCACCACCACGGGAGGGGCGAGCTTGTGGGATTGCAGGGTCCCCCAGTTGACGCCCACGGCGGCGCTCGCCGTGGGGATCGATCGGAGGAAGGCAGCGGCGGTGGCGGCGAGGAGGAGGAGGAGGGTAGCGGCGGGGAAATGGGCTCCGGCCATTCCGCCGGCGGGGTGAAGATTGGGCGGCGCGGTGTCGGTTGTAGAGTGGGAAAGTTGTGAAACCCACCGGTGGGAGTGAGCTTTCAGTCGGTCTGTGGCGGATGCTTATTTGTCTTTAAGGAAAGGTCGGTCCTTTTCAAACTTGAGCGCTTGAAGCCCGGCTCCTCTCTCTCTCTCTCTCTCTCTCTCTCTCTCTCTCTCTCTTCTCTCTCTCTCTCCTCTCTCTCTCTCTCTCTCGCTCTTTCTTCCCAGGGCTCTGCTATGCGTGAAGAAATTTTTTTTTTCTGGGTTCAGCAATATAAATACGATATAATTGACTTGACAACATTTTTGACTTGTAAGAGAGGGATTATGTGTATGTATAAGCATTCATTTTGGGAAATAATTAAATCCACAAATATTCGTAGAAATAGTTGGTGTAAGAAGGTATATGCGAATATATTTTTGGACAAAAGATATCGCCATTATTATTTAATTATTCATGTATATAGAAATGTATATGACGCCTGGATGGGTTTCAAAAATAACTATAATTAAAAGGTTGCATTTTATCTTAGACGCTTATTTTCTCCAAACCCAATATATTTTGTTGTTATTACTTCAAAAGCAAAAAATCTATTAGAGAGGGAGAGGGGATATAAGCAGACATTGTGGAAATTATTAAATCCACTAATATTCATAAAAAATACTAGTAAGAAGCTATATGAGAAGATATACCCATCATTATTTAATTATTGACGTATATATAGAACAGTATATGATGCTAGGATAATTAAATGTACGAGTTATTCAAACTCGAAACCCAACATTTAATTATCATTATTATAGCATAAAACGCAAAAAGCCTAATTTAGCCAGAACCAGCTTCCATGATTCATTAATTATTTATGATGCCTAGGTAAATTTCAAAAACCTGAATGTAATTAAAAGGATGCGTTTTCTCTTTAAAAGAAGGTTATTGTCTCTCCAAACCTGATATTTCATTTTTATTACTATTATTAGAAAAAGGAAAAAAAACATAGTTTAGCTTTCTTGAAGGTATATGAAGTGTAAGAAGCTATATGTGAACAATTTTTTTTCGGGAAAAAAATCCAATATTTCATTATTGTTACTATTATTACAAAAAGGAAAAAAACATAGTTTAGCTTTTCTTGAAGGTATATGAAGTGTGAGAAGCTATATGTGACCAATTTTTTTTCAGGGAAAAATCCAATATTTCATTATTTTTAATATTATTACAAAAAAGGGAAAAAACATAGTTTAGCTTTTTTTGAAGGTATATGAAGTGTAAGAAGCTATATGTGAAAACATTTTTTTCGAAAAATTTATATCCACAATTATTCGTAGAAATTAGGCAGGGTAAGAAGGTATATGTGAACATATTTTTGGAAAAAAATCCAAAACTATTTAATTACTGCCATATATATAGGTATGATGCCCGGATAAATTTAAAAAACCTGATCCTAATATTGAAAGGTTCCATTTTCTCTTAAAAAGAGGATTATTTCCTCAAACCCAATATTATATCATTATTATATCATAACTACATAAAAATCCTAGCCGGGGCAGTCACCACAAATTTCAAAATTTCCCAATTATCAATCAGGTATGATCCGATAAGAGTGACTGCCCAAAGCTGAGATCTGTTTCAGCCGTCCCTGGAGAAGTCGGGCTGGTTGGTGACTGACCTGACCCATGCCCACTTGTGGTCGCTGGTGTCCACCATGCTCCTCGCCTCCGCCACCTCCTGCACCGGGATGTACGCGTAGATGCCGTTGATCGGGCCGGTGACGAAGCCCGTGTAGCCGGCCATGGCGCCGTGGATGGCCGAGTGCGCTAGCAGAGTGCAGTACTGGTTGTCCGTGGCGTTCGCCGGCACCGCCCTGATCATGTACGTCGGGTCGATGTACTTCACCGTGAAGAGCTCGCCGGAGAACTCCCTCTCCCACCACCGCAGCAGCTCCACCTTCAACCAGGCGCCGACGTCGGAGAAGGCGACGTTCCCCGACGGGTCCGTCTCCTTCCCCGGCGGCAGAGGGATGAGGTCCTGGCCGGCGCCCTCTGCCACCACCACCACGGCGTGGCCGTTCTGCCGGAGGCGGTTGCGGAGGAACTCGAAGAGGCCGCCGGGGCCCTCGAGGAAGAAGCCATTCTCGGGGATGAGGCAGCAGTCGACGTCGCAACTGCTGAGGGTGGCGTGGAGGGCGATGTGGCCGGTGCTGCGCCCCATGAGCTTCACCAGGCCGACGCCGTTGACGGCGCTCTCGGCCTCTACGTGGGCCGCGCTGATAGCCTGCTGCGCCATCTCCACCGCCGTCTGGAAGCCGAAGGATCGGTCGATGATGCCGATGTCGTTGTCCACCGTCTTTGGGATCGCCGCCACCGCCACCTTCAGGCGGCGCCGCCTCACCTCATCGAAGATCTTCACCGCCCCTCTCATGCTCCCGTCCCCGCCGATGATGAAGATCTTCCATCCCCAAAGCAAAACTCACAATGAAATCGAGAGAGGAAGGAAGAAAAAGGACAACACCAAGAACAGAAACACCATCATCGCCGCTGCCGGCGAATCGGGCGGTGCCGCCAGCGACGGCGACGATGGAGGAGGAGGAGGAGGAGGAGGAGGAGGAGGAGGAGGAGGAGGAGGAGGAGGAGGAGGAGGAGGAGGAGGAGGAGGAGGAGGAGGATCCTTGGTCACCTGGTTAAAACCGCGGGCCTCGACGTTGGCGACGATCCTGTAGAGGTCGAAGCCGCCACGGGAAGTGGCGAGAGATGTGCCGCCCCTCTTGTGCCAGCCGTCGACGACTTTGGGATCTAGCCGGAGGGGATCCGAGGAGTAGAAGCCTCTGTAGCCATTCCGGATCCCGTAGATCTCCCTCACGCCATAGATGTCCCAGAGCCCCACCACCAGCTCGCGGATAACGGTGTTCAGTCCGGGGCAGAGGCCCCCGCAGGTGACGATCGCCGCTCGCACCGCCGCCGGCTCGAAGAAGACCGTCTCCCTCGGCCCCGCGCGGTGGTAGGCCAGGAGGCGGCGGTTGGGGGAGGGGAAGTACTCGCCGGAGAGGTCGAAGACGATGTGGCGGAGGACGACCTCGGAGGAGCCGACGTAGAAGCCAGGCAGCGTATGGTAGAAGGGGCTCTCGTCGATAGGGTTCCGCCGCGTGGAGAGATCCGGCAGGTAGTCGCAGAGGTGCGGCACCTTCTGCAGGTTGATCGCAGAGAGCGAGAAGGCGCTGGAGGAGAGCCGCTTCAGCTTATCCTCGATCGGCGGCGCCTCCGAATCCATTGCCGGCGCTCGACTCAGCCCGTCGTCTGAGGAAGAGGAAGAAGAAGAGGAGGAAGAAGAAAGAAGAATAAAACGAAGAAGTGGAGACGATGGTGGTCCCGAGGAGTCATGCGACCGAGAGGACACGTGTAGGGAGATGAAACGTGGCTTAATCTTCGACTGCCACGCTCGCGCCTGCCGCCACCTCTCCCTGGAGGCGTAGCGGACGCCGATGGACCGGGGTCCACCGTGATGACGGCCAATTAAAATGGGCCTAATGCTTGAGGGTTGTTCTGAGAGAAAATGGGTTAATGGGCTCCGTATCCGGCCCATTATTTGTCCCACGTGGGCATGTGTGCGAGGCACGTGGATTAATGGGTTAATTACTCCCTATTTTTTAAATTTTCCTCTGAATCATGGGAAAATGTCTTCGCGACTTTATTCGAGGAAGGCGTCTATTTATGTGATTTTTTTATAAAATAAATTTATTGAAAACTATCGGTGTGGGGTGGGTGCGGGTAGACGATCCGGTTCGTGATTCCGAAACTGAACTAGATCCGATAGGGTTGAGGATACCAACTGGTCAACGGTTCCGTAATCGGCAAGTATAAAGTGTGGATGTAGTTGGAACCTTCCATGGAAAAATTTATGGTCGAGGGTGAGGGAGGAGACCTTCGAGCAACTGTCGGAGGAAGCAGAAGAGGGAGGGGGGAACAGGCGCCGGGCAAGAGAAGCCACAGCAGGTGCCGCCGCCGCTGGCATCATCGCCGCCTTGGGATATCGAGTGCCCAGCTGTGAGAAAGACGATTCCTCTTGGATTCCCGGTAACCCTCTCTCTCTCTCTCTCGGTCTCTCACTCTACGTGATCTTCCTATGTTTTTTTCTGTTCTTCGTGCCTATGTAGCATTGAAAAGAGATGCGATTGGGCAGGGATAAGATTTCCATTCTGGGATTCGGATTAATTCAGCAAGATGGGATGGATTTTTTTGAGTCGCTGATGCGATTGCTGTTTTCCTTTTTCGGTTGGGACTTAGGGTTTTATCTTTCTCTGAAGGTGTATTATTCTTTAATTCCCTTGTCGTATTTTGGATCTCTCACGCATAGGATGTTTTCATTCGTTTATACCTTTTTTTTGGTCCTTCGGTTTACGATTAATCCATCTTATCCGTTCCCTTTTTTAACATTATGACTGCGGCTTTATACTTTTTTAAATTAACAAAAATTAATTTCTCGAGAACTTCTCTGCCACGAACTTTACGTGCAAGTGGACAAAGAAGCTTCTGTAACAAGCGTTATCAGTTCAATTTAAATGCTGGGTTCCTATTTCATCGGACACCAGAGGTGGAAATATGTGGACATTTTTGCTCAACTATCAACAGATAGAATATAGTTACGAAGGTTATCGTTGGAAAGAGAACTATAGAAGATACTACCTGTGAATTAATTCATGTCATTTTCCTTGCAAAGTTTTATTTGTGAAGTGGATTCTATGTAATCATTCAGTAACAAAACTTAAGGGAGGGATGGACATTCACGTATTCTGCATGCTCTCAGAAATCCCATCTACATCACGAGCCTACCCCATTTCTTTCATTTCGAGTGTCACATCTCTGCCTCAAATATTGCTAGTAGTTTCTTTGATGGTTTCTCGTTTTCAGGCTTTCTCCTTGTTGTTTTTTCTAGGGTACCGTTTTGCGCTATTTTTGGAGGCGATTTATGACTATTGGCATCTCTGATAACATTTAAATGGTGTGGATTTTCCTAAAACAAATGTTCTGTATGGAGAGGAGACCAACTTCAAGCTATGCTGGACATTGCTTTCGTCCATCCCCCAAACCTTTTTTTATGTTACCTGACCACACCCCTTTGGTAGGCTCTCATCCCTGGATCACAACCTGCCTTTTCTGGCCCCTCATTCAGTGTGAAGGAGCCATCCTCATACCCATCACATGTCGTGCGATTTTGACAGAAGAGGAGCCAAGACCTCGTCTTCTTTAATGATTTGGCTTCAGAAAGACCTTTGATTGACTCCCAGGCTGATGTGAAGCCTTATTTACTTTAGCATGAAGACTTCTTCGTGTTAAGATGGGTTCTTGGGTTAGTGTAGTATGTTTTGTGTTAATGTCTTTTTCTAGTTAAAAGTAGAAGGCTATATGTGTCAAGGTTGTCTGTTGTTTCAAAATGCTTTGCTCATCAACATGTCATTTCCACACATCAAGTGTTGAGGGGGGTAAATGGTAGTCTATGCTTCAAATATTTTGATTTCGAAGTGACACACTGACCAATAATCTGGCCCCTTCCTAAAACTATATCGAAATTACGAAATCCTTGGTCATCAATCCTTATTCTCTCACACCAACCTATTATTAAAACCTTAAGCAGCGATGATGTGAGGATCTTTTACTTCTTTGAAGTGGTTTGAAATTATTTATTAAAGGTTGAACTCTCTACACTTATCTTTCCTGGCACATATCTTGGTATTGGTTGCCACACCATTTCTATTCTTCTGGACTTCAAGGTATTTGATGTAAGACTTCACTTCCAAAAGACAGGAAGGCGAAAAGTTTTTGTCCTAGGTAGCCCAAAACTGGTGGGTGAGGTGTTCCAGAAGTCCGAATGATGGGTTACAAGGATTAGATGCCCCAAAAAAAGATTAGGGCCTTAACTAAATATGTGATAGATGTGTCAGAGATTAGTTAAGTTGATTTTCTCGCTTTTAGTGTATTTTGAATATGTTTTAAAGTGTTATTTTTAAGGATCGTTTTAAAGACTGGTTTTTAAGTGCTTTGATTCTGTTCTAAAGTGTTGTTCAAATTGATCTATCTTTTTAAGGGAACCCTAGCTGAATTTGACCTATTTCAAGGCCCCCATGTTGTAACCCTAAAGGTATTTTGAGTTAGTATGAAGTTCTCCTCTCTGAGATTTCCCCTCCCCTCTCTACTTGTGGATTCAAGAAACCCCTTTTGAATTCAAAGATATATTTGATCCTTGTGGATTCAAGGGTCACCCTAATATATACTTGAGGATTTTAGGATTGAAGGTTCAAAGTTTTGTGGGTTCTAGACCTAGTTTCTTCATTCAAATTGTTTCTTGTGGATTTAAGGAAAAAATTTCTTTTTCACCCAACTCTAGCTCCATCAATTAGTATCAAAGCAAGGTTTCGGGAACTTTTGGCATCAATTGAAAAGTTTCGTCCTAAAATCAAGAGTTGAAATGCTCTGCACAAAGACACCAATTGAATGAAAATTTTATTGGGATTTTTTTTTAGATCTGGCAATATGAGTTACAAGTTTTAAAAGGAATTTATATAAGGTCATAACAAAGAGTTACATTCTACTTTATTGGTTGTAGATAAGTTTTCGATTATACCAAAAGTCTGACCATCACAACATTTTCAGAACATGATGGACTATTAGTTAGAAGGTGTGTGATGATATCATTGATAGTAGTAATGGTGAGAATTATATTTCTTCAATATGTTTCAAAAGTTAGGCCTGAAGTTGAGAAACACCCACATTCGTATAAAATCGGCTGGATCAAAAAAATTTCTGAAACAAATGTCACCGAAACTTGTTTGATGAAATTTTTAAGTGACAAATATATTTTGATGAAGTTCTATGTAACATAACTTACATGTCTGTCACATGATTTTTGGAAGTCATTGATAGTTTAATGTAGTTGTCACATATTATTGTAAAAATAATTTTTATTAATTTTATAGAAATGGCAAGAAAATTACTCTAGTCCCAATGAATGAGAGTGATTTTTCTTGCATGGGGGCAGGAAAAAAGAAAAAAGTTACATCAGTTGAAAGTAAAGAAGCTTTTAACACTGTGGGTCAAAAATCAGAAAAATACTTTCCAGGCATTTTTCTGTTCTGTGTTTGTACTCTATAATCAGGATCAACATTCTTGTTGGATATTATTATATTGCTTGATCTTATGCCTATCAAACGTTTTTTGTTTCTTGTTCACGTTACTGCTCATTTATTTTTGTGAGGTTCTACATTAATATTTGCTTTCATTTTGTTGAAAATGTTTAGATTGTGAAGTTTTTCATCTTTTAGATATCTTCTTATCTTTTATGTAAGGTATTTTTTTTCTTTTTTATGTATGATTTAATGGCCCTTTTTTTGCTTCCATTTGACAGGACTGACAAAAAAGCTACTGTACTTGAAAAAACAAAATTTTCTTTTAGCCGTGTCTGATTTTGTAACTTTAAAAGGAGAAGTGGGTCATGTCATTGTTATTAACTTATTGAATGGATGAAGGTTTGTTCGGAAGAATGTTCAGGGGACAACGTAACCCACAAACCCAATCTGCAAAGGCAACCCTTGGGAGATGCAGTCGAATAAACAACAGTAATGTTATTAGCATGGATATGGATGGAAGAAAAATTGATGTCGTTATTGTTGACGCTCCTGAATGCTCAAATCAGAGATCTGGACACTCAACGGCATCACTGAAACCCAACAAAAAATGTTTCCCAAGTAGAGTAGTTATCATAGATGAAGAAAATGGCAATTACTTTGGATTTAGAGATGCTGATCAGAGTACTATGCCAAGCAAGACTTGCCATTTTTCTTCGGGATCACATTTTCCTGAGGAATCTGATTCTGACGAGTGTCAGGTGCTCAAGGGGAAAGTTCGTGTTGACTCTCCAAGATGGATGTTTAATGCCTCAGTAGCCGACAGTGACAGTGACAGTGACAGTGACAGTGACTGTGAAATTATGGATGATTTGTCTGGAAATATTCGTAAAGAGTGGGAAAAGGCTTATTTAATGAAGAAAAGGGTGATGAACAATGCGAGGTCAAAGAAGGGATCAGGTGTGTTTGAATCTCATAATGAACATGGGGTTCATAGTGAAACTTCTCGGGAAAAGGTCAACTCGGTGAATACCAGTGGTGATACATGTTTGTCGCCTAGAAAAGAAGAGACCAGTGAAACTCCAGCCAATGGAGAGGCTGATCTGCAAGTTCCATGCGCAGCTGATGATTTCACTGGACAAACATCTCTTGATTCTACAAGGATGCACAATGATGGAATCGTAGACCATTCAGTTGGAGAAGCTAGCAATCTAGCGTCTGGGTCTCAAAATAAGTCGGAACCATTTTCTAAGAGCATGTGTGGGACTAAAGCTCGTCCTATGAGATCATTTGGTCATAAGGTCACTAGCAATTCTTGTGGTCATGATTCTCCAGTTCGAAAATGTTTTCCTTTTAATACAACAACAGAGCATGGTCTGAATGGTCATAGTAATGTAGATAGTATGGCAGACGGGGGCAATGCTTCTATGTCCATGTCAGATGTACAAGATAAACATCAGGATGGGGATGTACTTGGATGTAGAAACTCATCTCCTTGCGACAATGATCATCTTTCATCGTCAGAACCCCGTTCAAGAAAAGTTACACGCACGTCTGTTTCTTTGGAACCAAACAGCAATCTAGGTGAACCACTAACTGACGCGCGCAGTGCTTGCTCTTTTAAAGGAAAAGATTCTTCTCAAGGAACGTTACAGAGCATCATAAAAGGAATGAATCCTGGAGTAGTTGAACAATCAAGTCTTGGAATGATGGATGGGATGTCAGATTTTCAGAGTGACATAATTGGTGAGCGGGATAAGCACAAACAATCTGAGGGATACAGACTTGCTGAAGAAGAAGAATGGGCATCCAGGCGGCAACAAATAAAAATTCAGGTTTCTGTTTTAATAATGCACGAGTATATGGCTGAGTATCATTGTGCCTAGCTCTAGCAGATTTGAATCTTGTTGCCATTCATTGTGTTCTAGTAGCCTATGCCAATATGTTTCTTCCTTAGCTTCATATGTTCTGAACCTTTTCTGTTTTTAGTTGGTTGTCGAATCACTTAGTATTTGTCGGTGACCTTTTACCAGCCGTGTTTACTGCCTTTGGTTAAGAACTGGGGAAAAAACTTGGAAAAGACTTGGTAGATATATCATAAAAATGTTGTTAGTCACCATGCCATGTAAATCTTTGTTTTGGAACGTGTTATCCTTTACTATCGGAGGAAGTAACATTTCTATTTTTGTACGTTGCTTGTTTTTTATGTGACAGCTGAAAGTGACCTAATGGTTAGGGGGCTAATTTTATAAAATGAGCTATACTCTCATTGAGATTTGTATTGCGGGATAATAATAGGATGGCTTAGTGTAAATGAAATCTTCTTTTTGGTTGTAACCGAAAAATGAGTAGTCATGGTTTGACATCCACCACCTCTAAAATTATTCTTGTTTTGGAAACGATTAAATTTTCTTTTATATAATCTCCTGAAGTCATATCCGAAGATGTTACTCTTTTTGTCTTCTAACGATGTTTGCCTTGTCAGCAACATGTTCCTGTGATTCATAATTGTGAACTATCTGGTGAATAAATCAGTGCAGAAATAGACTCGAGGCTTTGTTACCTGCCTGTTGTGTGGTTACTTCTATAGCCATTTGTATTAATCAGATTCTTATCAAGTTCCCGTAGCCCTTCAAGGTTATGAAAGGTCCAACTCACTGGATGGAGGGAATGAATATGCTACGCCTCTTTGTTGTTCGGACCATTCGGATGGAAGTCTGTTAACCATTCATAATTATGGTCTTGTCTCTGCTATTTAGTTCCTTTGTCAGACCCGAATGATTTTGTCCTCTGGTTCCTCTTCAAATAGGGTAAAAAGCCAGTGCCATCAAATCGAGGTTCTTTTGAAAATTCAGCGTTTTTTACATCCCTTTTTCTCTTGAGTACGCGTGAAGGAGAAGACATGAAGTATTAAGCGTGAAGGAGAAGGAATGACGATTGGAGACATGAGTTGAACTAAGGTTTTCTTTCATTAATGGGAAAAATAGGATCGGAAGTTACTCATTATGCAGCATACATAAGAGAAGTGATAATGAAATGCGTTATTCCAGAGAAGTAAGCAAGAACAGAAAAAGGAAAATATTTTGCCTTGACCTATTTATTTAGGCAATGGACAGAATCAGACTCTTAACTACATTTTTCAAGGAAAGGCGTGATGCTGATGTCACTTTTCATGAAAGACATTTCTGCAATCTAATTCTAACAAACAGTTCTCTTTAGGATATTGCCAACAAGAAGCCTATTTCCTCTCCAAATATCCTTGGGCAAACAGTGAAGAAGCCTTCACATTTGGCAGCGTAAATGAGCTGTGCTAGAAGACTACAGCTAGATGATTAGTTGAAAGGAATCTTCACATTTTTTGCCACTGTAACAACTTCTTGCGCCCATGAACTGCATAAAACATGCGCTTGAAAACTTAAGGTTCTCTGTCTCTCTGTCACAGAATAAGTTGACTGCGTGTGCTTGAAAAAATTGCCCTTGTGTGCTATGTGTGGGCCATCTTATTTTGGGAATTTCGATTGGGGACGCATTGGACCGGAAGGTAAAAGATTCCTGAGAAACCTAGGGTTCTATGATTACTTTTTTGACCTAGATTTAGCTTAAGCTGCGGTTTCTGCAGAAAATGACGAATTCCTAGCAGCTGAACATGAATTCCCGGGGCTATGGGATTCGCATGTGATGTCAATATGGGAACTAGGTCATTATCATGGCCCTAGTGTTGTTTATAATTAATGGGCATGGTTATATTTTTTAAGATCTTTTTTTATGTAGCCCTTTAATTGAAGTTTTTGATTATTGAATTTTCTTTGATTTAGAGCAGACGTTACAGTACTTCTCTCTCCCAAATTTTAGGAAGATAAGGACACATTGTTATATATATTAGTCGGACTTTCAATATTCATGGGTGGTGCCATTGGAGGGTTCAACCATGGTCTTTGTGGAGAAATTCCACAGTATGTCTTGTTCTGTCCAACTTTGTCAGTTCCACTTGTGCCAATAGCTCTTATAATTTCTGCTCATGTGGAAAATCTTAGTCCTGGGTCCCCATATATTTCTTTAAAGGATATTTGCATTGATATTAATCCTCATATTTTACATTCAGTGAGTTTTCCCCTGTTAGAATGCCCTTTCTTCACTCTTAAAAAAATATAACTCTCTTTAATTGGCCTACATATTTATGTGTAGGCAGAGGAAGCACAAAGGCTGCGGAAGAGAAAAAAGGCCCAAACTTTGCGTTTACTAGATATGGAGAGGAGACAAAAGCAACGCGTTGAAGAAATACGTGAATCTCAGAAACGGGTTTGGAATCCACTTTCTTTCCTCATTCAACCTACTATTTATATTGCCATCAAGTCTTAAATATTTCATTATTTCTGGAACCTTCTTCTGGGTAGTTGTTTTGGCCATATTTTTCGTATTCTTTTGTGTAGCTTGTTCACAGGTCAATCTATTCTATAATCCCTTACGCCAATAAATTTGCGACCATTCCAGGATGAGGAGACTATTGATTTAAAAGATAATTTGCGTGCAATGGTTAGGAAGGAGCTGGAGAGTTTGGAATTAAAACACAGAGATATGGCTTCTCTGCTTCGTGCCCTGGGTATCCATGTCAGAGGCGGATCCTATCCCATGTCTGGTGAGGTAAATGATTTTCTTTTTTTTTTTTTCTGTGGTTCCTCAACGCAATGGATTGGTCCAGTTATTTTCCTGGCACCAGGGAGAAGTAAATCTGAAGGATACGCCACTGTATTTTTTTTTTTCCAATTTTTGAGTTATGCTGCATTCTTTTTAACTAGTTAAATCGAGTCAGTGGATTGTCTAAAGACTATTGGGAGTGTTCTAATCCAGTTCAGACAAACAGCATAACCGGAAGACTAGAAAACTAATTATCTAAATACACGGTAATCTCAAAGACAAGTGATGTTTTGAGAAGACATGGAGATACTCATGATTTATTAGTTGATTTTGTGGGTTTTGAAAAAAAAAAAATCTAGTATGTATACTAGTCTTTGAACTCTACTAAGCCCGTAGATAGCAAAGAATTAAAGCATTATCTTTTTCAATTCTAATCTTACCGAGTACACTTTTGCATGATTGTCTTGCCCTGACGTTGATTATTGCTATTTTTTAATAGTTCCTCTAAGGTCGGCAACTCCATTCGATATTATCTGTACATTCTTGATAGTCTATTATCCTGCGTCCTAATATGTTGATTAAACCATCTAAATCAATTTTCGTCGACTCTCTTTTTTTATCATTATTCTCTTAAGCTTTACTCAACCATCCTCATCTCCATGGGCTGTTATTACATCACTAATTTATGTTGATTATAACATTTTTCTCTGGCACTAATTTCCTTTATATTACATCACACCGTAACCCTCATTGAAATATATTTCTGAACTATCCGTCCTTTGCTGGACCGTTTGACAGAAGTTGACCTTTCCGTCTCTACCATGGCTTAGGTCAATGCTGCATTTAAGCAGGCCCTGTTTAGATTCCATCCTGACCGTGCATCGAGGACCGACATCCGAGAGCAGGTTGAAGCAGAGGAGAAGTTTAAACTGATCTCACGCTTGAAACAAAGATTGCTCCCTGTAGCATACTGAGGATGCACGTACACTGCCAGAAGTGCTGACACCAATACTAGAGAGCCCCCCTCCTCCCCCCGTCACTCTGTAACTTGTAAATTACGTGCCAAGTCTTCTATAGTCTCCCCCTTGCCAATGGGATTTGACGGTGAGAGCTTCTCTCCCCTTTCTAGAAAGCTTTCCACATGTCTCCTCTGCCCTATCACACCTCTCTCTCTCTCTCTCTCTCTCCCCTCTTACACTCAGTTGGGTGCATTCTTTTACTCCATATGATAAAATGAGAAACGGAATTCAGTTCTCTGTATGAATCCCTGGAGTGCAGCAGTGGATCGGAAAAGTATTTCTGTTCTTTGTATTGATAAAAAGATTTTCCGGTTGATCATGATTGAGTCCACGAGGAATGGATCAGTGCTCATGTTTTAATCTTTTTTTTTTTTGGGTACAAATTTGGTCAATGGGATGATCCTCTACGTGCTGTACAGAACAGTGCGAGGGCAGGGACTTGAGTGCTGGGTTTTGCAGTGGCTAGAGATTTCATAAAGATTATTAAATGATTTGGGGATATGTTTGATATTAGATAGTTTAAATAAAGTGATGTTGGTTGGTTCTCTATTTGAATGAGTTATTGTTAATTATAGGGTTATTTAGTTATTGGTCCTGATGAACCACGCTATATCTGGATATACTTGGCTCGTCTTTTCACCTGATCCATCCTGCAAGTCTTCTTAAACGTCTTGAAAATTATGATTTAGTATCTAATAACAATTGGGAATAAAATTAGTTTTCTTATTCATGAGATTTCGTCTGATTTTTTATTAATTTTAAAGACAGTCAAATGCTCTTATTGACCGATGGAAAGATATAAAAAAGGAAACATAACTATTTTACAGAATATTGTGAATAATGGTTGTGTGCTTCAAAAAGAATGTCGGTAGTGGGGAGTCTACAAATATAATTAATAATGTGTCACATTTAAAGTAACTAATACTTATTCCAGTTAATTCATGAATTATGCTGACAAAATGTATTCACTTTAGGCTTTCAAGACAATGCGCTTCATAATACTTTTCAATTTATTATTTTTTAACGCAGGTACCGTTAAAAGAAAGTTACATATCTATTACAACAAATTATTTTTAACTTAGCGTATCTCTCTCTCTCTCTCTCTATCGCTACAGAACTAGTATCTAGATAGAGAGAGAGAAAGAGAGAGAGACAGAGAGCGAGAGAGAGAGAGAGAGAGAGAGAGAGAGAGAGAGAGAGAGAGAGAGAGAGAGAGAGAGAGAGAGAGAGAGAGAGAGAGAGAGAGAGAGAGAGAGAGAGAGAGAGAGAGAGAGAGAGAGAGAGAGAGAGAGAGAGAGAGAGAGAGAGAGAGAGAGAGAGAGAGAGAGAGAGAGAGAGAGAGAGAGGGCACAGAGACCCTCTTGCAGGAGGAGAGGGTGGCGGAAAGAGAAGGGCAGGGCAGGCTGGAATACGTACTTTGGAACCCCTGACTCGAGGGCTTCAGTAAGAGATTCACCAAGATTGGAAAACTCGAATGATTTGAAACCGAGGCTATAAAAATTTCGCATCAATCTACATGTTTTGAACTCCTCTCATCGAACATTTAAAAGAAAGAAAAAATCTGACAAGTCAAAGTCAAGCCTTTGTTTCTTCACAAAGAAAAAGCTCCACAACATGAGTTTATCTTGCCATGGGAAAAACTAATTAGGCCGGGTTATCTGACAACTCAAGAGAATTGTGATTCGAGTCAAGCAGTTTGGAGCAAGAACACAAGGAACACAGTGTAAGATTAATTCATTTATTACACGCATTTATTATTTTAACAGCCACCCTTTTCCGAGTCATCATAATACTTCACTTTCTGCCTGTAAAGCAGTTGACTTGCGCTTCAAAAGTCAAACATAACATAAAATGGTACATTTCGAAGAACCCATGCAGTGCTAGAGACTTTACAAAAAAGGCATTAAAACCCACGATCCATGCAAAGCCAAACCACCTTCTTATGCAAATATTTCGAGAAAAATGTGGCGGTTTCCAACGAACATTTCACAAAAGCATGGCGCACATTGACAGTCCTCAGCAGATGAGAGAGAGAGAGAGAGAGAGAGAGAGAGAGAGAGAGAGAGAGAGAGAGACCTGCGGCTGCTTCAATATTTCTACGGGGGATGGGATGGGAGCAATGTTTCTATGAAAGACCGCGGAGGAAGACACCGAAACCAAGGTGGGTGGGCGAAACTCACGAGGAGGAAATTCGGCGCCGAGCCGAAGAAGCAGACCGAGCGCGGCATCCGTTACAGCATTCAAGGCCTCCGCCTCGAAGGCGCCACCATGATCCAGCTGCACCAAGCATGGTAAATAAATGCGCCATGCTCATTGATATCCCTCATGGGGTTCTGAACGCGATGTCGGATGATGGATCACATGTACATGCATGTGTGTGTGTGTGCATGCCAAGGGCTATTCTCTTGCATGGAAAATAATCTTTCCAGGAATGGCAAGGCTGCCCGTCGACTGAGAGGGGGTGGTCGGTGGCTTGGGAGTGAGCCTGGGAGCTTGAGCAGAAACACAGATCAGAGGCCGTGCTGATGGGGATGGGCTGCATGTTAGTGTTGTGGTTCATGTGCCCGCCCCGGAACTCGTACGTTTGATATTTTTCGTTTTTTTGGAGGAATAATGCGGAGTTTTCCAAATGATATTTCCCAAAGTTTTCGAACTTCACAAGGTATAGTTTTTAAACCATGGGAAATGGAGAAGAAGAGTTGAAACTCACCTGGGGTTTATGCAGGGTTTTGAAAATTCATTATGGCTGCTAACATGCGTCAGTTCCAAAATAACGGTCTCCGAATTCGCCCATTCCAGGGACCACGCGGAATTCTTCATTCAAGCCGCTCTCTATCTCTGACGTCACGATTGTGATTCTGGGGAACTTCTTGCAGACCACGTGGACCCCCTGAGGAGCCTAGCCGCACAAAATGAGACAAAAAAGGAACACAAAAAAAAAAAGAAAGAAAATTAGGTCAATCTGTGAAGCGAGGGAAGCTCAAAAAGAAAGAGCATAATGCCATGACGTGCGGAGTGGAGACCGCTGATGGAGAGACAGTAAAGAAGAAGATACTTTACATCGAGTAGAAGCTTAGAAATTCTGTTCATTAGATATTCTCTCATGTTTATGATGCTTGTCTTGAACTATTATTATAGATCTACCTTCCAAATGTTTTCTAGTCATGCTTCGACGAATCTACACACAATTTTATAATTATGTTCGATGATCTTTTTTAACAGTGCCCCACTAGAACCAAAAGGTTCCCAGATTCGAGTACCAAAAAAAAAAGTAGCATAAATTTAGGAAGATCCTTTTTATTTAACTTCATGTACACCAGGTCTGTACTGCACATTAAAATAAACATCATCAGCTCAGTAAGTTTGCAGCCGGTTACCTCAAAAGGCCACAGATGTCAGTAGCATGGTTGCTACGTCTTCGATCCAAATGGGCACAACTAACAGGGATATTTTGAATGAGGTCTAGTTCAGAACAAGTTGTAAGCCATTCCAAAGATAGGCTCAAATTTGGCTCCTATTAGCACTTCTTGTTTGAGGCTTTTTTGCATTATTTCCACTTGTTTCCCCTAACTCAACCACAAATAGGCGCGGCATCCAATAAGATAAGAAGAGCTAGTTGAAAGTGAGATAACGGATTGGCTGTGCAGTTGGAAAAAAAAATGGGGTAGTGCAAGCTAAATTGCTCAGCCAACTTCGATTTTGTCTAGAGAGTGTTCTTCTCTCCACAGGGAGCTGATCTTTGACTGTAGTCAGCATGAGACTCCCTCAACTAAGTGGAGATTACAATAAAATTCAGTTTTTCTATCCACCGATGCCCTAACTAGGCTCCTAGGTTTTTAGAAGCTAAAGATTAAGATCCAAGATATCCCATCCCATATCAAAACTGGAAGATTTTCAGATGCATTTCTGTACGCTGTCCTCACTGTACATACGGCTCCGATTTTTCCACTTGGATGGTTTGCAGATGGGAAAATCTATTGGTATGCGATCAGCTGATTATTGACCTGTGCGATGGATAATAACTCGGTCTCATGCCATTAATCTCTTACCCTGGAGCAGGGTCAAGGTGACAAGCACCACTAGGAGATTCAACTCCTATGGTTTGACAGAAATCGAGGCTCAATACTTTAAAATTCGTAGTCGTATGAAGTAATGGGAGCTTGACTTACAGAAATGAGGTTCAGAAATATGATTTGGGCCTCTTGAACACCCTTGGACATCAGCAAGGAAATAGCTTGAACGGCTGAATTTCCTATTGAAAAGATGAGAAATATCGTGAGAAGCAGGAAATGGCTTGATAAAAAGGTTAATGAAGAAATATCCAGAAAAAAGGTTAGAGAATAGAAACAAGGCGACTCTTATACATCATCAAATAATCAATTGAATCGAAATTCAGAAATTCCTGACACAAGGGGTCTTCTCTGATATTTTAAAAACTTTCAGACACTAAACCTATACAGAAAAATCACGGTAAAACATTGTTAAATTACTTGTCAAGCCTACCAGTGCCTAGTATGGGGTCCAAAAGCAGTACATGCCTCTCTGCGATGTCTGTTGGAAGGTTATGGTAGATAAGCTGCAATATAAAAACGTTAGGGAAAAAGGTAAAATTTAGAAGAGAAACCAAGGCTAGAACAGACCTGCTGACCATTGTCGCCTTCCCTGTGGATAAGAATCTTCCCAATCTTGATCCCTTTACAGCAAGCACGAAGAGCATTCTCCATGCTTTCACCACTGGCATCAGTTATGCCACGCAAAACAACAGAGACAGATTATTAATCCAAAAAAGGCAACGAAGAACATTGAAAGATTGAGCCAAAGGATTCTTTTAAGTAGACAAAAAATGGAAACTGAGAAAAGTTAGCGAAGAAATGTATGATAACTGGCGCACCATTGAAATTATTTGAACCAAACTATGGTGTTAAAATGTCTACGGAAATGCATATTAATACAAGCAATCAAAGGCTTGGACAATGTAAATATAAGTGAACAAGGGAAAGGATTCATGTCCATTAACTTTCATGGTATTATTTTCTGAGACCTTTTTCAATATACCTTATGGACAAGTTAAATATAGAGTTTGGATAAGATTTACCAATTAATATTGAAGGTGATACACATGTTTTATATCACGTGGATGGCCTGACAACTTCAATATAGGACTGCAGTGAAAAAAAATGCGTCCTTTTTAATGACAAACAATCCAATAGTATAACTTGATTTCTAAGGTTGAGAAGCAAGTTGATTCTATTCAACTATGACGGCTATGTCACATCAATTGTGGTAGTTGACATTGTGGGGATTTTGAAAGGAGAAGATCCAGCATTATTGATCATAACAGAGGGATGAACTGGACGAATCTGGAGGCAACGAAGAACCCTTAGGTTAGCATCCTAAAGAAGTTCTTAACGATGAAAAATAACAACAGAATGGGCTGGTTGGATAGCAGTCACTTAGATAAGCAGATTAAGAAGGTATTTGACAAAAGGGATCATAATATAACCAAATATCAACCATATTCTCAGGATAATAGATATTGATTCCAGAAATGAGTAGAACGCAGGCTACTCTCTTTTTTGACCCGGGGGCATGAAGAGCTTTTCTTTTCTGGTATGGGACATTCGGACGACATGCATAGTTTTCTCTTATAAATATATTGTAATGGTATCCAAACACCCACTTATTGGCGAAGTTTTGCCACACATCTAAAAATAAAATAATAGAAGTTGAAAATACATGATTCTCTAAACGAATGAAATTAGCTCATATACCAAGAAAACGGATGCATACCTTCTAATCACTGAGACACCACAAAGTCTTTTACAGAATTCCACGCCAGTGTAGACAGATCCTGGATTCACGAATATAAGCTACCACAGAAAATAATTCTCGAACTCCGATTAAACAGCACTTACTAGCAATTGACTTTGAAAAATACTTATTTTCCTCCGAATTAGATTAGAATGAAAAAACAGGGGAAGGGATGCAGCGTGGCACAAAACTACATGTGATATCCCACAGCACGCTCGAATCACATGGAAGCAGTACACATACATTTGGGGGAGCAGGAACTTGTCAATACACTGCCCCTCATTCTATACAGTGAGAGAGCCGTTGTTGTCAACACCCTTACACTCTTGCTTGATAACTCTCACAGTCTCAAATGGACATAACTGTTCCTTTCCCATATTTAGAAATGAGAGAATGCAAAATATTCCAGGCATAGTGCACATAATCCAACCATTGGCTATGAACCTGTACGCACAGGATTTTTTGAGAAGTCACAGATTTCACGTAACCAAATATTCACTAATCTTAATATTCTATGCCCAAAGAAAATCCTCTAAACCTCCAACGTTAGCATCATCCTTGTCTCAAAAAATTCCTTCCAGAGATGTCAAATGGAAATGTTAATCAATTGGAGACACCACATTAAACAAAGATCAAAGAATTTACCTGTTGGAGTGACCACCTGCTTTTCCTTGAAAGGTAGGTGACCCAGACCATGCTCAACAACCTGAAAAAGGAAAAACATTTTTCAGCTAAATAAGCTGAGATAAACCGTAATTGATTAAAAAATACCGGGATAAACTAAAAAGACTAACCAGACGAATCAATCGATCAGCATAAAATATGAAATCGTGTGTTGTGGTATTGGTATCACGTATAAGGGTGTGCATGCCTCTTATCTGCAGGAAATCATGATGATTCGATCAATAAACAAAATACAAAAAGGTCTAATAAGAAGAAAACCCTCGAATAGCCAATGAGAGTTGTTATCTTTGCCAAAATGTTTTCATGAATTTTCAAAATGGAATAAACATACCATCCCATAATTCGGAAACAAAGGGATACTAGCAGTAAATTAGAACTAGTTTTTGGTTCTTACCTGAAAAGTGGAGTGAATGACGGAAAAATTTGGATATATTTTACAAAGATCATGCTGACCAAGTTTTGTGCGAATATGTTGCACAATCAAGTCAATTGCAACATGATTATCTCCACCACGTGGAATGATGATATCAGCATACTTTTTTGTTGGAAGTATGAAGTCATCAAAGGCAGGTTTTACAAATTTTGAATACTGCACCACGTATAGCAAGTGTAAGAACCTTTGACAACCAACTCACAAACATAGCCGAATGACTAAGCACCAACATGAACGTTTAGACTGTTTACCTGGTCTAGAATTGTTTTGATATCTCTGCCCATCTCGAGAGTATCACGCTGTATCCGCCTTGCCAAGCAAACATCAGCATCTGCACTGGAAATAATCATCATGGAAGTGATAAGTACCGAAGAAAACAGAAACAAATAAAAATGTAAACACCGTGCATGCTCCTTGGAATCATAAACATGAAATTCTATTCTGACCAATCATTCTCCAGGTTCATGGCAGATGATTCTCTAAAAATGAAAATAGTGCAAACCATAAAATATCAATAAAATTTGAATTTAGCTGGGCATTGTACAAACACATACCCTACATGTAAAAACTGAATATTTTTTTTTTCTGAAAAATGATAGAGAAAATGAAGCAGAGCACTATGGAAAGGGAAAGAACTGCAGCAAACTCAATGCTAGATCTTAAGAGTGGAAAGATAAACTCATAACTGGCACACATATCAAAAATTTAAACGGAAAAAAACTTAAAAGAAAATTCACACGTTCATCTCTTAAATCATCTTGACGACGATCATCAGCAGAAGGAAAAAATAAGCCTCAGCATGTCCAGCTGGCTTAAGTTAGACTTAAGGAATGATTTTGAAATCTGCGAAGTTTACAACCCGTGACCTTCCTATCAACTTTCTGAATGGTAAGCGCTGGATACCTGCTCACAGAAACCTTGAGGATCTGTGAAAAATTCCCACAAAGGCCAGTTAGCATGCTGAAAACTACTTTAGCTAAACTAAAGCTCCCGCTCACACGAAAAGGGATTAGTGGCAAGCAGAAAACCTAATCCTTCCTAGTACCTGACCGAGGTGACCCTTGACGTAACACTAACAGTCAGAAATTGATATCGGTTGCTTCCTCAGAGTGCACCCGAATTTCAAGCAGCTATGGAGAAAGGATAGCCAGGTACATCTGCCCGTGTGAATCCACTAAGTGATTCACTATTAATTCAAATAGACGTCAACGAAAAACAACTACACAAAGAATCCGTAGGTAAGAATAGAACCAGGCTTCTAAACATTTACAAGCTTCCACAGAAGATAAATTCATAACCAAAATAAACTGAAGCATAAATATTTACACAATTATTTTAGGACGTACGGAAGAGTAAACACTGTCTGAAGCTAAAACAAACAAAAACGATACACAAACAATTTTTGCAAAGCTATCACAGCCTTTCGTTTGTTACATATCAAATTATATGAAAACAGGTGACAACGAAATAAGCAACATATGCTCTAGAAGGTAAAAGTTAATGTAGTACGTTGACCACTCAAAAATACTCACCACTTTACTCGATCTGTCTCAATCTTAGAAATAACAATACATCAACAAAAAAGCGACGAAGATTAGAGGAATTATAACAAGTCAGAAGCAGAAAGTAGACCTGAATCGACAAAAATTTTCATATTCATAGATTCCCGAATTCTTGAGTCATGAAACACTAATATCCCTTCTAAAATGATGACATCTGAAGGATTGACCTGATGAATACAACCAGAACACCACCATTACATTTTTTGAAACATGTTAACCAAAAATAAACAGAAATTAATGTCAAGATAGATATAAATCATGATCTTGCTGACACAAAAGGGCCAAAGAGCTTTGAGAAAAAAAACAAGAAAAACAATAAGCCATCCATTAGTAGCAATACAAATGATATTTTTGATATCTGAGGCACAAAATGGCCAAATAGCACGGAAGAAAGCAGGCAAAACAGAGGTCCAACTGTTACTAACAATATACATAATCATTCGCACATGCACTATTCTTAACTATCTCGACTCCATGAGGTGCCAAGGGCTATCCAAAAATGACAATGCAAGTGGAAAAAGTAAAACGTATAAAATACCTTCTGTAATATGCATACGAAACAGCAAAAAACACAAAAAATAACAGGCAAAATTACATGCAAGGAATATCATACAACATCTTCAGGATCATTGCTGACTTAACTCAGGAAGAAAAAAACTGATTTGAATCATAGTAACCCAATGAGACTTTTAACTTCACACTGACTCACAAAAATCTGTACTCGGAACTTTAACAGAAAATATATTCCAATTTAAACCGTAAAGACTGAAGACTCAGTGCATACGGTCTGAATGTTGAGAAAAAAAGAAGAGGCATCTGAGTCATTTAAATCTATCAGAGTTGGGAAACCACACTCGAGATGAAATTGGTTATAACAAGCTAACCACAGAGCAGGCTTTCGGTACACAATGATCGGGACGGTCATTTTACCTTAAAAATGGGGAAAAGACTGCATGATTTCCTACCATCAACGAGTTTTCATTTTAAGACTAAGCAAAGCAAGGATCATAAAGAGAACTAATGATAGAGTTCAGACATTATCAAGTAGCACACCTAGTCCACCATAATAAATGCTACAGATGCATCTCAAAAATATAATTTTGAATACCTACTATACCTTTCTTGCAGGTGATACGCTTCTGTGTGTCTTGAAATCATAATTTTGAACATCAACGGATTTCCAGTTCTTTAAGTCATCCAAACAAGAAATAAGTTGCTCAGTGTCAAACGCATCTGAAAGCAGGAATGGGAGAACTTTAAAAGAGCCAAAAACAGGTGTCAAAATGAGATAATACAAACGTTCCAGCATTGCAAAAATATCCGTCAGCATATACAACTGAAATAAAAGAGCTTTATTTGACCAAAACAAGTGTAATGATCAGCACCATGATGATATAAGACGATCTCATAAAACATAAACTTTCAAGAGGACCATTGTGGATTTTGGCTGACACCAGCTGGTAGGATGAAGTCTTCAGATAAAATCTAAACAATTAGATTCAGTATTAAACCATGTACTTGTCCATTATATTATGGTTCTCATTTTCTTCAATCTGTCAATAACAGGAATTCGCCATGTCACATCATGAAAAAAAATCACTTGAGCCATTCAGGAGGGAAAAAAATCCAAGATCTTTTGAAGAGAAGAAGGATATTTAAAACATGTTTCTCAAATAAATGTTTTTTCACAGGTGCATAGGGATCTTACAAGAAGAATATAAAATAATAATCTATCTCCACATAGGTCCATAGGATGTCAGGTTGATGAATATATCACCACAAGGGTTAAATGAATTCAATGAAAGACAAGTCATCATAGTTTACAAGCAGTAGAACCTACCAGGATGATCAAAGTTGTACTCATGAACATGTATTAACTCCTCTTCACTCAAACTATGATAGAAGGAGGTCTGAAAGATGATGAAAAAATGAATTATTTTATAATACCAACAATTCGTAGCGAATCTCAGATACCAAACAGAAAATATTAGCATAATTAGTGAATAAAATTTACTCTCATCTGTCGACAACACATTTTGGGAAATCACCTGGAGAAACATGCTAATAATTTAGGAAAAAACATACGACATATCATGGCATTAAATATCTAAAAATAAATACATAGTCATGGAGGCATATGATGGAATTTTTCCAATATTATGAATAATGTTTTTAAAAAATAAAGGAAAAAATCACACAGTGATTTAGATTAGTTTTTCAAACTACCATCAACCACGACAAATATCATTACATTTCTAAAATACTTGACATCTGCGCAAAATATAATTCTCTATTTTGAACAGAAGTGAGATCATAGTGTAATATAAAAGAATATTTTGATGAACTATGCTCTTCCAGTGTTACTGGTCAGTGGCTTATATAAAGTAAAACAGGTTTAAAAGAAGAAACTTTTTTCATATAAGATAACTAAAATAAAAGCAAAACAGGTTTACTGATGAAGTAGTAAAAGATGACAGGAAAAACCCATAGAATCCAAGGGCTATACATTTGGATATTAAATCAAACCTATGTGAGAACAAGTTATTTAATTCCAAGAAATGAAGTCAGATTCTCACAGATCTAACATGTGTTCATGAGTAAATTTAGCTTTATGTTTAAGAGAAGGTTGATATTAAGATTACAGATGAAGATCGTGTTTAATGTGCTTGTTGAATCCCCAAACTTCATCTGAAAGGTTTTGATGTGATAAAACATTTTTTTAGTCATAATTTTATTTTCAAATATTTTAACAATTTTTTTCTGTCGTGTTAACCCTCAGGTAGACAATTATCGTCCAGTAATATATTTCTGAATATATGTTGATCATGGGCCTGCCAACTTTGGAAGCATATGAAAAACATCATAAAGCTTGATCAAAGTTTGACACCTGTAGATAAGCCCACACAGATTGATGTGTTAGAACATGAATCACAAATCATAGGTATGCATACATATATCAGGTTGACACCTACGTGACATGTGTTGGCATCCATAAACATGTGTTGACAAATGAATGATAGAAAAGAAGCATGAATGCCAAGAGCCGACTCCAGTATTCATAATGTTTCACGTTCATTGAAGGGGCATTAGATGGAAAGCGGTTAACATCAGATCCAAAAGGTGCAACCTTTTGAAAAAATTGAATAAACTTTAGAAGATCTAAATTAAAGATGTAAGTAACTGAATTTGGAAGAACTATGGATGGAATGTATTCCAAATAGACATTCTTGGGAAATAGACTATAATTTCGGGAGCTGAAAATTGAATAAAATTGCATTTTCTGTAGGATTTTGAAAGAGAGTGAGGACCGTATCTCATTAACCATGGGATCATACAATACAGATGGCGATAGTTAAAACATTATACCTGGTTGTACTAAAAGTTATGAAGCCTCTGTTCGCAAATTAAACTTTGGACACGAAAAGAGTCAATAATTTATATGCGTGCGGGTTTTATCTTTGAAAGAAATTAAATTATGTTTCTTAATCTAAATATAAAAAAGAAACTATAAAATCTTCGAATGACATATCAAAAGCATCTGCAAAAGCATCATACTTGGTTGACAAGGACAACACGCTGGTCATGAAGCTGCTCAATTATCATATCACAGACAGTGGTCTTCCCTGATGCTGCACCACCAGCAACACCTGCATATAATGCCCAGATAAATCTCATATATTTGTGCGAAATAAGATAAGAAACTAACTCCAGAAGATCACGGTGGTCTGTATTAAGCGCTAGAAACTGGAAAATACTAAATAACTAATACTAGAAGAACGAACAGCAACAAAACATCAAATGCGGTTCAAATTATAGGCTTAAGGGGTAAAAAGGTGATTCAAGAACTGAAACATATGATCCGATTGGCATATCAATTTAACCATCGATTGGTCAGCTTAAAAGCTGAAGGCATGCTTGATAATAAAGAGCCTAAGAAAGCTTTTGAGCATTGGATGCCCAATTGTTGCAAGTTTTGGCAGCAAAGCATTGATCGGTGCCAGTCATTGTGAAAATAGTCCACTTAGAAAATCCCAGTGTAGTTGCAACCCAGGCCATTTTGGACAGGCTTATAATTATCTATTTTTGAGTAAATTATTCCCATAAAAATATTTTCAATCAAGCTGGATCACAAAAATCAGTATAAGAACCTATTCGTTCCAGCATTCTGTCGTTGTCATAATGGCTCCCAGGACTTGTAATCCTCAATCGTGTTGAAAAAGAAAGAAGTACATGACCAGGGAAAGATGATCAAAATGCTAACCAGAGAAATACACAAATGCATTAGATGCGACTGAAGAATCGTGACCAGAATTTAATAATATGATAGGAAGAGAGAGAGCCCACATAAGAAACCGAAGCCCCTGGGATCGAAGAAAAAGGTTAAATCCTGTGGCGATAGCAAGTTCAATACATATAAAACAGTTTGAAACAGACGTTTTCAGACATTTGGTTTTGGAACACTTTCAAGAAGAAAAAAAGGAACATTCGGAGAGCAGGGAGTTGTAACACACTCATCATACTTTCGGTCCCTAGCTGATTTGGACACGACCTTTGCTTTAAGAAACAAATTGTATGAACAACGTAGTCATTTGAAAGGGTGTAGTCAGAAAGTAAAAGGCTGCACAGGCCTTTCTGCAAAACAAAAGGCTGCACTCAGGAAGCTGACTGCTAAGGACAAGATTGAATCTCTTAATCAGATTCTCTTTTGCTGTAAAATGATGGTAGAGTAACTTTGGTAGAAATCAAGTCTACGGGAAGATAAATCATTTTAAAGCTTGTTCTGTGATAGCAGGCTTGAGCCAGTGAGTTTCAGGAGAACACAGAGAAGTTCACATCTAAGTAATAACAGTCCAAAAGTTCTAATATAAAAAATAGACACAATTATAAGATAAATAAGTTTATGATCGAGAAGACAAACCGATTACAAAAGGTTGCTTATGAAAATGTTCAGTGGTGGAAGAGGTTGATTGTCTGTTTTCCTTCATCCTTGGCTCTAACTCATCTGAATGGAATCCCGAAAAATGCACTCCACTGGAACTCTCTAATAAACGTTCAACTGATTTAGAATCCATTTGAAGTTCACCTGGAAGAGACACTGGATGATGAGTATGGGAATGAGTTATCTTGAAATCAAACGAAGTCAACATTTATGCATAAAAAAATTCACAGGGACGAAATAACATTACAAAGAATGGACTTGAAGTATAACTCAATATATATCTTTAATTATGTAAGATAACGGACATCACTAATTAGAGAGCAACAATACTGCTTTTTGACGCACTCAAACAGTTATAGAAGACTCAAATATGGAAAGTTTGGTAATGTTATAAGTTGCAAAGTACAATCATTAATTGCTTGTTGTACTGGTGACTCAGTAATGTTTATCTGGCCATCTTTTCAGTTCACTTCTTCGTCACTCAATATACACAATTATACAACTAAACCATTTCGTCTAGTGATTCTCTTTTATTTTAACTCCATGCAGAAAAACTATTTAATTAGAAGGAAAACAATTAACGATGATGTTGTGTTGTCACACACTCTATACCTTAGCTAATGAACGGCATAATTCATACCATCTAATGGTACTTCTACCACCCCAGTGCTTTCTTGCACTGGGTAAAAGAAGAATGGGTGCTGCCATTCTTTAAGCGAGATACGTTCTTTTGCCATACGATATACAGTTTTCAAATGAAATCACTCTAAAGATCCGGGTACTAGAAAAGAAGGCATAATAGCTGTGACAACCGAGTGTCGACCAATAAGACAGTTGGAGAGATGAGTTGAAACAGAAGGATAAGGGAGGTTGATGACAGAATGTAACCATGAGAGCAGCGAGCGTAGTATTTACACCCAAGAAAACAAAGAACCTACGATTATTCGACCCCCCTCCCCCCCTCACTGCGTCCCTACTTCCTTTTCCAATGTAAGAAAAGTCAAATGAAGTCGCAGATGGGGATCATCGGATCGGATTAGCAAACACAGCTATTTTCGGCGAGTGATTTCTCAGCCAATGAAGGGGTCCACTCTAACGCTGCCACTGGATCTAACCAAGAATGATCGATATGCCCCTTAATCACGTCAAACCATGTTGAAAGGAAGATCGAAACAGGAGGCCCAGAAAGAGGTAGACTGCGAGGACCGCGACAAGACGTCAACCAGACAGCGCCGTCAACATCAGAGCAGGAATGCAGACTGTGATCACGAACCTTTCCAGAGGAATCGAGTCGACCGATCTGCAGGCAAGATCGGGTCTCCTCTCCCTTTCTCTCAGGGGACTGGACCCTCACATACAGAAAAGTCTACTTTCGCTGCTACGGAACGCCGAAAATGATGACATACAGAGACCGATGCTCCTTTCAGCAGGGGATTGGGGGGGGCGGCGGCGGCATCGAGAAGATTCTATTTCGGCCAGCTGGCTCCATTCATAAAAAGCTTTCTAATAGCTCAATCTTGAAGGCAAGTTAAAAAAAAAAAAAGGAACATATAATTTAATAACATAATAATACGCAAAAATAAGTACTATAGTTTAGAATCAATGTCTAGTCTAGATCTCTCCCCGCCTTTCACATGGATTGGCCTGGGCCAAGTTATCGCTTTGAACTTAGATTGTTTGGCCCATCAACACAACATTTAGGAATTATCACCTCATATGAACAACTTAGGTGAATCTTTCAAGAATAACCTATGATACATAATCCAAAATTAAACTTGTAATTATGAAGATAGAAAAATAATGGGAAGGTTTATCCTTTAAAAAGTCTTGGACAAACTTATATGATGGGCAGCTTAAATTACAGTTCAATTAGTGTTCACTAGTGAAAATGGGGACCAAATTCATAACTATTGTTGATGTTGAAGAGTTTCAGGTATTTTTATGATAATTATGTTTAGTTAGATATAGATAAATATTAGTTTTATGTTATGATAAATGTGTGAATCATCATATCTAAATCAAGTGAAATTCACTGAAATACATGATTGTTATTTTTTATGAGTGAATTGAGTGAAATTATTTTTATATTAAAAATGGTATAATGCACATAGGCTTGTAAAGATAATTGAAAGACAAACATAATACAAAACATAGAACAACTAAATTTGAGGAAATCAATTTACTATGATTTTTATAGTGCTACTGAGTTTACAAGTTTCTTAAAGGACAAAATGGTCAAGTTTGTTAACTCATGATTAAAATATTTTTTTACTGGAAAATTGGTGTCATAGATATGGCCATGTAACCACTTTGGAAAGCTTACTTCAGAGAAATCTCTAGCTTTTTTAAAGGAATCTCACTAACTAAAGATGTTGTTTCCTTAAATGGGTTTAAGGCATCTAGGAAAATTTGTTTGCTTAAACTATCATGACCAAAACTAAACCATTTCTACATTCGCTTGGTTGTGAAAAAATGTAATGGATTATGATTGATAGCTAGAAAAAATGATGCATCAAAGTTTAAGCTTTTCAAATGGTTATGACTTATAAAAAATTAATGAATGTATTTTTCAATGATTTTTAGCACATTTAGATGCCCATTATGGTCTACTCAACTAGGCATTGAGACAATTATTTGACCCATTAAAGATAATATGTAAAGGGAAATTTCATCTAAATTAGGCTAGAGTGTAAAAAATAAAAAAGGGCAACTCGAATTTGTGCATCTTCCTTTTTCAAGTGATTCCAAGGAGTCTCCATCCACCAAGAAGTGTTACTATATTGAATGCCTCAAAGCTGCTACAAAAGTAGAAGATCCTCTAGTACTTGCTGCTTTGAATAGCTTCATCTCATGCATTATCTTCTATGACAAGTTTCTCAATTCTTCAAGAGAATGACAATAAAATAGTAATAAATATTTTCAATTCTCTACTCATGTTTGAAAATATGAATTGTGTCTTGGAGTAATTATCATATGATTAAAAAATTTCTAGTTTTGACTTAGACCATTTCTTTCTGATTTTAAGTCTCATGTTACCAGGGGACCTAACATTCATGAATTTTAAAGTGGTTTAATCCCCTACTTGCATCTACTCTATAATAACAACCATGTTCTTGTGTTCCACTATATTGAAAATTTTGATCATATCTCCTGTATAACTTTACCATAAAATTATCATCTAGACTCATAACTCTATGTGGCTAACAATAGATTAATTAGTCAACTTTCTTGAGTGGAAAAATAAGGTTTAATTATAAGTTTATCTCACAAAAGATATCAAAAGTATCAATATGAAAGTTTGCTAAAAAATGATATTGACCTAGTCTTTGTCTAAAATTTTGATTGATAGAATGATGGTCACGACTTAATTTTTACTATCATATTCCTATGAGGATATTGACTAAAACAAGAACTAATTGTTGCCTTATCTAGTTGAGGATGAACAATGATGGCTTAAAAACTAATTCCTCTACTTGTTAACTTCGTGTCATTTGATCAATAAGAAATTTCTCACGAATTTTTACATGAAAATTATCAAAAAATTTCTTGATATTTTAGAGGGGTTAAGGTCAACATTTAATCCCCATTATTAACTGAACATATGCTATATTTATAAAGAAATAAAATTAGAAAACTTATTTTATTTTATGTCATCTTTTAATGATAATATTTCAGAAAATAATTATAAATTTAAAAGACTAGAAAACTAATTGATAACATGCCAATTTCATATGTTGATTAGATTATAATCTCCATTAATTAAGCATAAGATCATATAAAATGACATGTATTGATACATAGAATGATTGAGACATTGTTTTTCTACCAAAATCTAATTATCTCACATTTTATGATTTTAATAAGAACTAATGTCATGCCATGATTTCTTTTCACTATCCTTGAGTTTAAGTCTATTTACTTTGCATGATAATGGATGGTATTTTTCTTTGCAAGATAATTCAAGTCATTAAGGAGTTAAATAAGGGGTATGCTTTAATAGAGGGTCATGGGCCTAAAGCTCATAATTACTTAATCAAGAATGGATAGTTGAGATTAAATCGAGATGGGGGTTAAGATTAATTCCTAATCGCCCTAAGATTTAGGAGAGGTTGTTAACCCTCAATCCAAATGCATTGCTAGGATTTATCCTTGCCTGAAACACTAGGGGGACATCTTTGCCTCTCCCTATAGTTTTGTAAGGTGGGTGAGATTCAAGGGAGGTGATTAACCTTCACATCTAAGGAGGCAATCTAAGGGCCAACATCAACTCCCACATCCAAGGGAGGTATAAGGGGATTGTGCCCCTAAGGAGAGAGACATTCGGAACTTGGGGGATGAACAACCAAGAGGAGGAGAGGACGTGATCCAAGAACTCAACCTTTGGTGGAAAATGTAAGAACTTTTGAGGGGGAATCCCATTGCATGCTCTAATGGTCAACTGAAGGCATATCTAAATTTAATTTGTGTATTTGAGTTTGAATTTAAGTTAGCCATTTGGTTCTCTTTCATCTTTTATTCATGATCATCTCGGTGAGAGAGAGTTGATCCCAATGAGACTAGTTTAGGATAATGATCAAGGGTATTCTCCTAGCCATGACACTAGGTAAACCTTTGATATGGATCCACCATTCATTATTCTTCATTATTCTCTTAAGTTTCGTGATCTTTTGGTTTCTCAAGATTGATCCAACATAAGATTGAATAAAAAGAGTTTAGGAATTAGTTCAGGGATACATTTCAATATTCATCCCTTGATAAATTAATGCTCCTTTGTTAGTTCAAGGTAGAATTGATTTTCAAGTTAGAGGGAGATTGAACATACATTAGAGATCAGAATTTCATTAATCCCTCTATTGATCTCCTAAGTGACATGGGGTGATCTAGAGAGGCAGGGTGTTTAATTTTGTAGATTAGGATTTATACAATCATTGACTATATATTGAATTTGTGTGTTTTCTTGATCTCATTCACCATGAATTGTTGACTAAAAAGTCAATAACCTATGTTTCATCCAATACTCTCTTGTGATTCTAAGTAGATTTCTTCTATCTTCTTACTTATTTCTTCCTCAAAAGTGAATGTTATCATTAAGTGAAATCTCCCTAATTTTATACGTCTCTACAGTTTGACCTAAATGTCCTCTAAACTATATTTATTAGTATCTTTGGGAACATTTCAGAGGTTATAAATTTTATCTTTGGCCACTCCTTAATTGTGACGTTGTGGAGAAATCACTAATATGATATGTCCTTTAAGGGTTCAGATATCCTCAAGTTAACTAATATATGATTCCATTAAAGAAAAATATTTACACATGAAGTGTATAAGTTCAGTTAAGTCTAATAAGAGTGTTATATTAGTAAAACAAAATCGATAATACATGTTCAAATAATATGACGTTCTGAAAATTAAACTAATCTAAATAAGGTGTTGATGGAAATAAGCACCTTTTCTTCCAACGGAGACTCTCAAATGACCATGACAATATGTGATGATAGACAACCAGAAAAAGTTGTCCAATAGCAATATTAGTAGAAATTGTGTCATATTCATTTTCTTGACAGATTCTACTTAACATTTCAACAATCTATCCTCTAGTTCACTCATCTTGATGACAAAGGTGTCCATTGTCTTGCCCTGTTGAGAAAGCAAGAGGCTTCCTTGATGCTGTCATTTCTTCTCTTCATCTTTTAGGTGTTCTCGGGCATGGTGATCTAAAGGAGTTCATGTTTGGATTGTAAGCACTTAGTTGGATGCTGCAGATGTTCTTTGGAACCCTCTAGATGGTTCATGGTTCATCACTTCCCCCAAGCATTGGCCGATGTTGTACTATCTAATGGAGGGCATCCACACAACATCAAGTTCCGTCTGAAGAACTTTGAGATGCATGAGAAGAGAGCTTGAAATAGTTTAAAATATAAGAGGATTTTAGAAAATCTTTGACAAAAATTTTAGACCAATAGTTGATGAAGATTGACTATCACCAATTGGTGAATATTTTAAACATCCACAATCACCTTATTTACTCAAGTTGTTAATGTTGATGTTATATGTCATTTGTGAGATACCTCATCAATTAGGTCAACATTAACATGTAACTCATGTGGGTGCCATGACTAAAATTTAAAATAGGCTTATCATGTTATAAATATGTGAATTAGGGTGTAAGAATGAAAAAGTGACATTAATGTAGATATGATAAGAATCCACAAGATTGTTGATTATCATTCATGTAGAATGAAGTGTGACAAATGTAATTATCTAAAAATATTTTCTACAATTTTATTTGAAGGGGTTGTTGAAACCATAGAGGCAATATATTTTTATGATGAAAAAATGATTAAAGATCAATTAAAAATGATTGAATGAATAAATTATGCATCAATAATATATACATCCATAAATATATAAATCTTCATGAATGTGTATATTATTCAAGTCATGATTTTAGGTACATATATGAGACCTTAATTGAATATATCAAAACCTCATAATTGAATATAAGTAAATATATTATGAGAAATCATCATCTTGTATGCTACTATATGGATCATCATTATTTACATAAATCATGATAGTTAGAATCTTAATGATTTGAACATGTAAATCAATGAGTTTCGATGAAGTAAAATATGTGTATGAAAGTTTACTTAGTCAAATATAGTCTAATTATTTTACTTCAGTACAATCGAATGAATTCAATGTTGATTCAATTGAATGATCAGTCAAATATTATTTTTCACTGAACAATATTTTCTGAATATCATCAAAGATATGTTGAAAATCATACAAAACACTATTGACAAAGAACTTATTATTTGAAATATCGAGATTGTGATTTAAGAAACAAACTTCTATTTCATATTTTGTTTGGCTGAATTCAAATGAAATTTGAATGAAAAATTATTACTTTCTTAAGACATCTTATTAGGTTCACTACATACTTTATTGGACCCTTATCATTTTTAAGGGAATTAATTTAGGATACAAACATTAAATATTCAAAGATTTATGTGTTGGTTTCTGTAGAAGATGTCTAAAATATTGAAAGGACATGTCATATTGATTTGATTGTAGTTTTGAATTAGATTGTATTTAAGTAAATATAGACGTTGGAAGATTTTAGAAATTATATGAGAATTTCTTGCAAGATTTACTTATAAGTGTGATTAATTTCAAATGAGAAGAAAGTAATTAATGACTATCTTTACTTTTCTAAGTATGCTCTACCTCTATTTGAGTGTTTTTCATGCAGCACATTCTAAGTTGGAGAAGAGGAAAAATCACTAGCTATACATTGATCATGAAAGACTTTTTTTTGAGGATATTTACAATGCATTGAAGTATGTCATTGAGTTGTTGAACATTGAAGCCTTCAACTACACCACCAAGGATTGAATAAGAAGACAAGCACGAAAGATTCTACATCCATATCTTTTATTGATGAAATCCATTGCTCATAATGACCATCTTTTGAAACCAATGTATGGTGACACAATTTATTAGGTTAAATTATGATTCTATCTTTGATTATTCATATGTGAGAGTTATCCTGTTAAATAATAATTTAACTTGTAGCCTTTATAATCAATAGGTGTGATCATATAGTCTAATTAGTTGAGCCAAAGAACAAGAAGTGTTTTCGGAGAGTAGATATAAGTTAGTGCCAAACCACTATAAAAATAGTAAGTCTGTATTCACAACTTATAAAGTCTTAGCCCAATAAGAGATAGTGAAGGATATATTAGAGAGAAATACTTAAAAAAAAGAAGAGCTTTGGTCAATTTAACCCCCTTCCTTGACCTTGTCTTGTCCTAAAACTCAATAGGGGCATGACCATATTTGTGTGGATAGTAAGTGATGGGCATTTGTCATTGGATTTAAATACCTATAGTTTAATAATATTTACAACTAAAACTAAATGAATAATTAGTAAAACAATGAGTCACAAGTCAAACACTAGGAGTAGGAATAATCTATCATAGATATTAATTTTGATTTCTTTATTTTAGTGATTTTAATTTTTTTTGGAATTTTTATAAATAAAATAATAGAAACTAATATTTAATAAATAGTAAAAATAAAAATAGAGATAGATGTGGGATTTAAAAAGGATTAGAGGAAAAAAATTTGAGGGATGGATGTGGGATTTCAAAGGGACTTTTGAATGAATTTGGGAGATAGAAATAGGGTTAAGAAGGGATTTTAAGTGAATTTTTAGTTGGAGGAGAGGAGAGATAAAAGAAAATAGATGATAATTAGGAGAGAGAAAATCATAGTTAATGTGTCTCGTGCCTGTGTTGATTGTGATTTTCAGATAGAGAGAATTCACGAAAAAGGTGTGAAATCATGCTAAAAAATGCTTGAATCAGTTTTGCACCAATTCATAAGGAATAAATTGTTAAAATGAAATAATAAAATCAAGAAACTATTGATTAATTGGGGAGAAATTGGCATAAAATTGTCAAAAAATCATTTCACCTAGTGGAAAAATGTCATGGAATTATAGTTGGATTTCTCAATCGAAATCAATGGGAAGCAATTTCAAATCACTCATTGGAGGATTCATGATGAGTTATAGAGGGTTTGAGATAGAAAGGAGTACTTTTGATTTAGTATTTAGTGTGTTCTTCTAATTATTTCTAGTGAACATTTGGCAATTATTATTCATGAAAAAAACTGAATAAAATAGGAAATAGATCTAAATTAACGTCGTCCTTTGATGAGTCCGCCTTTGGAACAACAAGAGATGCTAGTGCGGTGGCTTTGTATTGTCTGATAGTGTCACACAATGCTAAAAGGTGTATGAATATTTTTTGGCAACTTTGTATTGTTTGCTAGAAGGATTGCATAGAGAGAAGGGTCCATGCCACTGCCATCACTATCTAGGGGGAGAAGAGAAGACTTAAAGCCACCTATTAAAGGCTCTGGTTGTAGTTGAGAGAGTCAAGACGTCAGTCACCAAAGGCTCTAACCATGCAAAGGAGGGAGAAGATATAATTGTCATCCCTAACGAATCTTTGCCACTTTTATTTTGTCAACGATAATCGATAATCATAGTTTTACTTGATGATACTTGATATTTCTAATATGCCCCTCCATGACTTGAGTTGGTTGCATCACACATTCTCTACCGTTTGATTGATTCATCTTGCAATGTTAGATTTCACTTACGACATGAAACTCTAGATGTCGTTGGATCCAAGGTTTTCATCAAATTTAATTAAATATCCACAAGGTAAGTGGCACATTCTCTGATTGGGCAAAATCATATAATTATGTCCAAAAATAGATATTATTTATTTATTTAAAAATAGTGGGTAATTCACTTTAATCTAAAATAAATCATAAAAATTAAATTAAATTTGCTAAAAAATATGAAAACACTGAAAAACATTTTATTCAATAATTATAATTTATTTTCATGAAATTCATACAACATTTTATTATTTTAACTCACTTTGCATCTAAAAAATGAGATATTACTAGTGAACTCACATATATATCAACCATGTTATTTCTCGTATTGACTTGGTTATTGGGAATCATTATGTTTAGAGCAACTCTATGTGTATGAGTGAGAGAGAGAGAGAGAGAGAGAGAGAGAGAGAGAGAGAGAGAGAGAGAGAGAGAGAGAGAGAGAGAGAGAGAGAGAGAGAGAGAGAGAGAGAGAGAGAGAGAGAGAGAGAGAGAGAGAGAGAGAGAGAGAGAGAGAGAGAGAGAGAGAGAGAGAGAGAGAGAGAGAGAGAGAGAGAGAGAGAGAGAGAGAGAGAGAGAGAGAGAGAGCGAGAGCGAGAGAGAGCGAGAGAGAGAGAGAGAGAGAGAGAGAGCGAGAGAGCGAGAGAGCGAGAGAGCGAGAGAGCGAGAGAGCGAGAGAGCGAGATAGCGAGAGAGCGAGAGAGCGAGAGAGCGAGAGAGAGAGAGCGAGAGAGAGAGAGAGAGAGAGAGAGAGAGAGAGAGAGAGAGAGAGAGAGAGAGAGAGAGAGAGAGAGAGAGAGAGAGAGAGAGCGAGAGCGAGAGAGAGCGAGAGAGAGAGAGAGAGAGAGAGAGCGAGAGAGCGTGCGAGAGAGCGAGAGAGCGAGAGAGCGAGAGAGCGAGAGAGCGAGATAGCGAGAGAGCGAGAGAGCGAGAGAGCGAGAGAGCGAGAGAGCGAGAGATAGAGAGAGCGAGAGATAGAGAGAGAGCGAGAGAGCGAGAGAGCTTGAGAGCGAGATAGCGAGAGAGCGAGAGAGCGAGAGAGCGAGAGAGCGAGAGAGCGAGAGAGAGAGAGAGAGAGAGAGAGAGAGAGAGCGAGAGAGCGAGAGAGCGTGCGAGAGAGCGAGAGAGCGAGAGAGCGAGAGAGCGAGAGAGCGAGAGAGCGAGAGAGCGAGAGAGCGAGAGAGCGAGAGAGAGAGAGAGAGCGAGAGAGCGAGAGAGCGAGAGAGCGAGAGAGCGAGAGAGCGAGAGAGCGAGAGAGCGAGATAGCGAGAGAGCGAGAGAGCGAGAGAGCGAGAGAGCGAGAGATAGAGAGAGCGAGAGATAGAGAGAGCGAGAGATAGAGAGAGCGAGAGCCTAAGATGCTTCTTCTTAAAGTTTCTAATCTTCGGATTGCCAATTCAGAAATAAATCTAAAATATGTTCCTTAGGTAACTGGCAATGATAATGCCCTTAGCTTAGTTTCAAAAGAATTTATAAAATTTTTAATTTTTGGATTGCTAATTTAGCGAATAAATCAAAAAGATTTACCTAAGAGAACTGATGTTGCTAATGTATGTAGTTCATAGTATCACAAGGATTAGTACTACAGAAACTAGTTTGTCATTACAAAGTAGAGTAAGACAACTAGAAACCAAATGCCTACCTCATGGTCATAACCTAGTAATGTGACATATTTACTGTCATTCCACAGTACTGGTTGTCATTACCTCATGACAAAGAAATCCCTTGATTATTTTGGTTCCCTCTCTCCTCTTGATTTCCTCTTTTCTGTTACGACAAGTGACTTTAAAAAATTCAGAGCTAAAAAAAATGCAAGAAAGAGAAATTAGTTCTAGGATATCAAATATGTAAATATGAAAATAACCAAAAATATAAAAAAATGTCATAGCACAATAGAACTGCTCTCAAATTGTACGTTTCTTATAAAAATAGGGATTTATAAAGAGTCAATAATGACTGACAATCAGGCTGGTGATAGACTAAATTAATCACCTTAGGCTTAAATCACATAGATGATAAAATTTGTTTATTGTTCAGAGAAAGAACTCTTAGATTCACATGACAATGAAATGATGCTAAAATGGAGAAGTAAACAAAGAAAAGCGTACCCTGGATTCTTTCTTCCAAATTTGTGGAAATTAAGTTTCCTCTCTTCTTGAAGCCAATACAAACGCCTATTTAGAAACAGGAGAATATTTTACCTCTTTATCCTCTTAAATTAGCAGCATCTCTTCTTCAAGAGCTGCTGGAGCTCCTTGATTTCACAAATACCTTTCTCACATATTTCTGTACTTCTCTAAGATGTTAAGAGGTGAGAATGTTTCTACTATTGAGCCATTATTTCTAGCCCAGTATCTTTCCTGCAATTAATGACAACATTATATTACAGGTCATCTCTTAGTTGTGTAATTGGAAGACATCAAATTTACTTTTATATCCAAACTCAAACGATATAAGTCAGCTTTAAACTTATAGTGGTTAGGGTTGATCCTCAGGGATGAGTGTAAATTTTATTATCAAATCACGTTCCCAAATACTTATGCAATTAAAGAGAATAATAGGAACTATAGAAGATCTGTTATATCTAATCCATAATAACTGCTATCACATCTCCACATGCAGGAGCAACAACAACGAGATACCTAGCAAAGGGGGAAAGAAGAAAAAGGGAGAAAATAGACCATGTGTACAATTCAAACAACATTCAAAGATGGGATCAAATTTTTGGCATTACTTCTACAGTAAAAAAACCAAATTGAAATACAATCGAAAACAAGATGGGGCTTATATATCACCTTAGGAAATAAATAAAGCTGTTGAAGCCAAATTCACATGAAAAAATAATTAAAAGATTAAATCAGCGGGTCAATACTCTAACCCCGCTGCATGCTTGTTACTCACATGACTAGACCGGTGAAGATAACGAAAATGAGCAAATTGGACAAAATAAACTCTGTTCATGTGTTCCCCTTCTACTCCCTCTTCTCCGTTTGTCACTTGGAAGGGAGGGAAAGCCTTAACAACGGAAGAGAAGGCTCCAGCGCTGCCATGCTTTGTCTGTCACCATGCTTAGCTTGCTGTCGACATGCTTCGTAGATGCCGCCGTGCTCACCTCCGCCTATCACCCGGAAGGAAGGACATCGTTGTTGTACTGTTGCCATTGACGTCCGACTATCATCCAGAAGGAAGCCCTTCATTGCCACCTTGTGCGTCCATGCCCTAACCTTGTCAGGGTATTTCCCATTCGCTCTCTCTCTCTCTCTCTCTCTCTCTCTCTCTCCTCTCCCATAAACCTCCGTCATGTGTCTACTATTGGGCCTGATATAATCAGCCCATTATCAGGCCACCTTATTCTCCACAAATTCAAATAAACGTAGGAAGAATTCTATTTTTCCTACTACTTTTTCTACGATTTCTTATAAATAATAATAAATAAAAAATATTTCTGAAGGATATATGCTTTGGACAGTCATATTAGCATATAAGTTGAATCGTCAAATGGACATTTCTCAAAAATAATATACCGCTCTAGAGCCAACTGTCAACTATGAGGTTTTTACTCAGGTAATAAGGAACATGTACTGGTCGGCTGGATGACTTGCACGCTGGAAAAGAAATTCTTCCAGATACTTAAAGGTTTCCATTAGTTTTCTCGGATAGTTCAGTCTACCTACTAGCATTTTTACGTGTGGTTCAGTCCACCCACATGTAGACACTCATATAATAACATATGCGCCACTCTGTTCGGCAAGGATCATAAATACCCTGGGATGCTCCAGTGCCCAACTTGTGTTAAAGAATATTTTCTCTCTCTCTTTCTCTCTCTCTCTCTCACGTGTGCGATCAGATACACTGACCTGCCCTATTTCTTTCTAATTTTCCGATTAATCCACATGGTTTCCAATGTGAACATGGCCCAATTTGATGAAGTGTCTGACATATGGGAGTCAGGATCCACAATTTCAGCGCAAACGTGGGTTGTTGTCCATGCTTAGAATATCTACCGATCGACAGAAACTATAAAGTACAGATCCTTGGCAGATCTCAACTGCAGGTCTGATTTTCGCTGTACAATTGTCTTGCGACTGCTGCGACGCTGAAGCCTAATTGCCAAATCTCATCGTTCATACAATGGAGCTTGATGAGGTTTGGGTGGCTTCCATCCGACATAAAGTGGAAACACAGCCAGCGCTCGCCGCAGGCTGCGACCCTCGGTCCATCTTCAGAGTCCCTCAGACGCTCCGGGAAGTCCAACCAAGCGCCTACGATCCGAAGATCATCTCGTTCGGCCCTTACCATCGAGGCCGAAAGCACTTGGGAGCAATGGAGGAGGAGAAATGGCGGTATCTGAGAAGCTTCCTGTCCTTTCAGCAGGGCAGGACCGTGCAGGACCTCCTGATAAAGATGAAGGAACTGGAGAGTCGCGTACGCAGATGCTATGCAGACGCCATGGGGGACATGAACAGCGATCAGTTTGCGGAAATGATGTTGCTGGATAGCTGTTTTCTAATTGAGTTTATCATCAATTATCGAATTGATGGCCTCAGGGTGTCCAGAGTTCAACAACAAGAGGCGGTTCATCAGCACCTGGAGATTATGGCTGGTCGTAAATGACATGATGCTGCTGGAAAACCAGATACCGTTCTTCGTTCTTCAGGAGATTTGGAATCTCCTCGCAGATCGGCGTGTCCAAAATGGGGACAGACTTGATGTATGTTTCCTTCGTCTCCTCAAAGACTACTCGCCGACCAACTCCAGGACGGTTGAATCCGATCTGCCAAGCCATTTACGCAATCCTTACCATTTACTGCACCTCTTCCACTGCTACATTCTCCCAGAGAGGAGCCTGAACCAGGACACTGGTCTCCTCAGGATACCATCCCGTGCGCTACCGAGCTCAAGGCGGCCGGTATAGAGTTCCGGGAAAAGGCAGGCGCCCACGTCCTGGAAGTTGAGTTCTCCGGCGGTGTGTTAAAGATGGCACCTGTGAAAATCTACGAACACACCGAGTCGTACTTGCGAAACCTCATCGCTTTCGAGCAGTGCTTCCCGGCGGTCGGGAATGAGGTATCTACCTACGCCGTGCTCATGGACTTCCTTATAGACACGCCGGCGGACGCAGCGGTGCTGAGGCGCAGCGGTGTCCTACTGAGCGGCGTCGGTAGCGACAAGAATATTGCTCTCTATTTCAGTAACCTGTGCAGAGACGCTTTCAGCTATCGTACGGGGAAGCTCTACACTGATTTGAGGAAATACTGCAAGGTAAGCAGCCGGAAGTGGAAGGCGGAGCTGAAACGAGACTACTTCCGCAGTCCCTGGTCGTTAATTTCGTTCGTGACCGCTGCGTTTCTCCTTTCGCTCACGATTACTATTGCGGTCATTAACATTCTCAACCGCCTCAAGCCTCCCTCCCCTTAGCTCATTTTCCTTGCCTATACCAGTGAGAGCGCGGATGTTGTGAATGGCATGCATAAGCTGATGCATGACGACCAGTGTTTTTATGATAAATCTCTTGGATCAATCTTTTATTTCGGTGCGACCTGGGAGAAGTTGTTTCCCTGAGAAGCCAACGTTCGCTGTCGGAGATCTCTTCGTTTCCAATAGTTCGACAAAGCTAACGTGCTGGCCATTTCTTTTGTCAGTGTGGGCCATGTTCTATTATAATATTGGATACTCTGTACCCACTGTCAGGCATTAATAGCGCCAGTAATAAGTTCCATGGTAGAGATATGGAACTCCACTCATTTTCGTCTACGATGTATTGCGTACAATGAAAATGTCGCCTTTGCGATAAATCCCTATTTTCTGAATCAGTAACGCGAGAGATAAAAAAGATCGTGAGGACACATGTTGATGTTTTCTCTCTTTCTCTCTCTCCCACCTTTCCATTCATGACATCTCTCAACAGCATTCCGTGCTTCTCTGATCCTCTTCCACCCTCATTCTCCCTTCAACCCCCTCTCTCTCTCTCTCTCTCTCTCTCTCTCTCTCTCTCCTCCCCGCTCCCTTCCCCCTTTATGACCAAGTCAAAATCAACATCAACACCAATGAATCTTGTTTTCTAGCCGGTCATCCTGTATCCAATAAAAAGATGAATTTCTGCAGACAGAGGGGCAACGTGAAACTATATAACCATGGGAAATGGAATAAATGGCACTGACGTAGCGACAATACCTTCCGGAGCAGGTCAATACACAATGAATAATGTTGAATAAGAGCATAATTAAGGATATCCAGTGGCGATTAGGTACGTGTTGGCAAATGTAACCTTTCTAGGAAGGAGAAATCGATCCGAAAGGTAAAGCGCCCTGCTCTGAATGCCGCGCGCTGCCGCTCTGTGTCGCTTTAGGAACAAATAGACTCTTTCACCTATCGGTGATGCAGAACAAAAAGGCTCTTTCAAAGTTAAGCAGAACCACTGAAATTCTGAGAGACGATTTGAAAGCTCTGGGAAAATGGACCTGAGTTCAGCAACGGCATTCCTCCCTACCAGAGCAGGGAGCTCCTGGAACTGGTGCTGCCTTTTCTCGTCGACGCCGAGTGGGTGGCGTCGAAGAAGAAGAGACTCAGGCAGCAGTTGCGGGTCATGAGCTGAGTTAACCCAGGGACGACCCTGTTTATGGTATCTCAAGCATCCAGGATGTCCAGCCAAGCATGCAAGAGCCCCACGTCGTGTCTTTTGCCCCCTGCCAGAGACCTACTGCCCAATTATAGACCATGGAACTGGATGGCTACAAAATCAAAGAGCTCGAGAGCGGAGAAAATGCTTGGTGGATATGACTACGCCCGATGGGTGCTTTCTCGTTTAGCTTCTAGTCATGTACTGTGAGAGCTGGTCATGTCCACAACCAGAAGGTGTTACCGCTGTCAACAGAGCCAGAATTTGCATGGTCAAATACAATATGATGCTATCGCAGCCAATTCACCTGTTGCGCTCTTCTAATTAAAAGTGTGCCGCGCCCACCCACTGCGTCATAGACTTCAGATGGAGGAGCACAAACGAGACTAGGGATCGCTCCCAGCTTGCTGTTGGACCCAGATGAGGGGATTGGGCTTCTTAGGCCATCACCGTAAACTGATATCAGGCTCCACACCTCTACAACAATCTCCGATCAGTCCCTTGAATCTGTCAACTCGACCGGTCCACAGGCCCCGTTCCTTAATGGCACGGTCCCGTGCGCCCTCGAGGGCCCAGCGCACCAGAAGGCAGTATATTGTTTACTGCTGTAGTAAATGTCGCATTGGGCTCCCAGGCGCAAACAGATAGAAAGTGGTTACTATCTTTCGTCTCCTTTCTTCTCCCTTGCCAATTATTTAAAGAATAGTGCTAATAATACGAAAAAGGTGAGGCTTGGGGTTTTTCTTAGATTCTTTAGATGGCTTATATCTCAACTGGGTTAAAATGGAGCAAATTATCCAAAGCTTATTGGGCTGTAATTTCACCCTGTAACAGTGGAGCGGGAAGCTCCAAAACATGACATATCTTTTAGACATTTTGAAAGGCATTTTTGTAATTCTCTAGCAAGAGGAGGGATTCAATTTAAGACTCACATTGAACTGGTTTTTCCATTTTTCCTTCTTGTGGTCTGTTCTTGTTTGTTCTCCTTTCCTCTCTCCTCGCTCACAAGATAGATTTTGTTGTGTCCTCTTGTAGGTGCTATGATGGAGATTAGCCAGAGTGAGCCTGTTCTCAGAGTCAACTAAAGAAGAATCTTGGTTATTCGGCAGAACAACATAGGAAATCAGAGCTGTCAATTGTTCTCGGAAGAACTGCAAGAGAGATTCACGGCTGGTCGGATCCCTGAAATTAGGCTAAAAAGAGGAGAGGTAAGGACCTGAAAATCACATTGGCTGGAATTCAGAAGACAATCAATCAGATTTTCTAGTAGATAGTTTACTTCTCAACTTCAAGGTAGTTTCTTATTGGTAGACTTTATTTTTTCTCACTTATATCTTCCAATCTTCAACAGATCCTACTTTCTTTGGAAAGTTTATGAGGTTGGTTGTGTTTAATTCAAATTCCAAGAGATGTTAGAAGCCTATGTCAAACAACAATTATTTCTCACTCACTTTCCATTATTTCTGCTTACCACATAAGTTATGCTCTCTTCTCCATTTCCTCGAGATTATTTATTTTAACGCATTTTCTTTCTTTGATTTAGATGCATACATCACTGGAAAATTAGACATCATTCAGCAAATAGGGAAGCAACAAGGAGGTGAGGTGTATATAAGATATTACACAAGAAGATTTTCAGCATTCTATTTTGAGCTAGGATGAATCTAATGTTCATTATTTACAGGGACTAATGGATTCCCTACTCTTTGACACACTTTCCCTCGCGTTCCATGACTTGAGAGACAACAGCAACTTGATCAGAACATGTCTGATATCTGTGGCTCCACAATGCCTTCCCACTACTCAGGCACCAAATTCAGGGCGATCATGTGCCTCCATGACAGGCTTCCACCAACCTATATGAACCAGCATACAATGGTATGTGCACATGTGGATGGAGTGTCATATTAATAGCAGCACTGCATGGAAAGAATGGAGGCAAGCAAGAGGAGAGTAAGAAGTGAGAGGCCACTCGAAGAGTCTCCTAGAGCTATCTTCCCTTCACCTCTGATTATCATTCTCCCTTTTCTTCCCCCTGTCATCTCCTTGTATTTCTTTTCTCTCATTGTTGGTCTCTCCCGCTACATTATCCTTATCCATTGAGAGAAAGGTTGAGGTGGTGGAGCATGTACCCAAGCCCCACCATTGAAAACCATAATGTTAGAGGATGCCACATCATCTTCAACGATTTTGTCAACTGGTGAAGTCATCCCATGTCATCGCCGTCAGACCCAATTAAAGGATCCAAATTTCCTTTATTATTAGGTTTATTTTTGTTCATTTTATTCAGATTTCATTGTAATCCTCTCTCTCTTTCTCAAGACCTATAAATAACCTAAAATTTCTATGAACCGTAACTAATCTTGGATTAAGGAAATTATTATCCCTAAAATCTTACCTAAGAGATCTATGTGACCACTGCAGCCTGCAGCCGCCACCATCACATGGGTCCCACCATACTTCGTGGTCAACCCACCTATCTCTCTTGGTCGTCGGGCATTCCCTCAGCAAGCCCTCATGCACCCATCGTCTTGCTGATAGCCTCCCATCAGATCATTGGTCGCGTGTGGCAAGCTCCCTTCTACGTACGTCTGCGTGATTCATTCCTTCTCGCTGCGACCCGGAATGTTCTATATGCAGCAGACGTGCCTAGGTACCCTCCCTCCACATCAACATCCAGCATCCGATGTCATGCTGATGGTCTCCCGTCAGGTCACTGACTGTGCACTATGAACTCCCTTTTGCAGATGTCTACATGACTCATCCCGTCTTGTCGCGACCGCAGCGTCCCACACATAGTGGATGTGCTGGGGCCATCTGCCTTTTGTGACTACTTCTAGCCCTTGATGGCCACCAACACTCTTCTCCAATCATCCTCATCATCAACATCTTGGCATACAAATGCCCAAGGTCCTCTCTCAACCCTCTCTAGTGATTTTGTGTATTGATTTTATCCCATCTTTCTTTGTTCGTGTTTCCACTGCCATTGGACTTAGCCATGTGAGCTCATGAACAGCTGAGTAGATCGTGATTTTCCTATTTAGAGGTCGACTAAGATTTTGAGATGTGAAATTTTGATTTATCATGACGATTTAAGACAGTCCTCCCGCCCTCAACTGAGGAATGGAATGATCTTCTAGTATTCATCACAACCGACTTTAAAGGTTCAAATCTAATTGTGTGAATTTTGTGACTTGTTATTTATCCATCGCATTTCCAACATATTTCATTATCAATAGTACCCATCCCATACTTGTCTTCTCCCCTCTTACTCAATACATTTGAGAGAGCATGACACGAGCATCATATTTCATCCTACCAGCAAACAACATAGCTACACTCATTTTATATGTTGTTTACTTGAACTTTGTTTAAGGTGGGGAGAGAGAAAAAGTATGAGAGATAGGGATAGAAAAGTGAGTGATGAAAGAGAGTGAAATAGATGAGTACCATGGAAAATGAGTGACAAAGAGTCCCTTGAGTGCATTATTTGGAAGGGTGAGTTGCTGCAATCTATGTTAAGTAGACAATGGGGGAATGGGGGCATGAGAGAGAGAGAGAGAGAGAGAGAGAGAGAGAGAGAGAGAGAGAGAGAGAGAGAGAGAGAGAGAGAGAGAGAGAGAGAGAGAGAGAGAGAGAGAGAGAGAGAGAGAGAGAGAGAGAGAGAGAGAGAGAGAGAGAGAGAGAGAGAGGGAGAGAGATAGGGATAGAGAGAGAGGGAGGGAGGGAGAGAGACAAGGATAAAGAGCGAGGGAGAGAGAAGGAGAGAGAGAGAGAAGAAAAGAGAGAGGGAGAGAGACAAGGATAGAGAGAGAGGGAGAGAGGGAAGGAGGTGTGCCCCAATCTTAGTCTTTCATTTCCACTCTGGAGCTCTTCCTCCTCTGTATTCTAGCATTGAGAAATGACACATACTGCCAAAAGGCTAGCTTGGTGTGTGGCAGCATTAATAGTGGAGCATGTACCCAAACCCTACCACTGGTGACCATGACGTCAGTGGACTTTATGTCACCTCCTCTAGAGACCACGCCAACCATCGAAGCCACTCCACATCGCTGCCATCAAACCCAAATTTAGGATCCAAACTTCTTCTACTATTAAGATTTACTATGTTTAATTTCCCCCAGATGGGGCTGGGGGTAGGGACACAGCCGGATGACCCGAGCACCCTGGCAAGGTTCTTGTTCAGAATCTGCGGTTGGCTTCATGGGCTAACGCGACAGCATGCCAGCAGGCTCGCAGGACTCGCGAGCACGGCAACTGCTGCCTGTCGGGGTGTGGAGCGTGGTGTCGGACGTGGGGCGAGTGTGCGGCAGCAGCATGCCATGGGTGGTCGCGTAAGACCAGCATGCAGGTGGTGGTGCAGTGAGCAATCGGTGTCCTGGTGGTGGCATCGATGGTCAGGCGGTGCCCTCCACCCCTCAGGCTGATTTCCTACAATTTTGGCAATTAAAAAAAGATAAGAACCCTCTCATTTCTTTCCACTTCCATTGTTCAGAAACAAAACCATCTTTGGAAATACTAAGTTTGTGGAGAATGTCTTCCCCTCTCCCTTTCTATCTAAGTGAGATTTCATGAATACTCTTTCTACTTCAAAGAAATGGCTCCCCTTAGGCAGTGGCTCTCCACCCCCTTCTATAAGGGCCCACATGGGCCAAGGGTGGAGAAACACATGGGAGGCCTAAAATGCCAAAACCCCCCTAGGTAATACACTTAGAGTCCTGGGTGGGCCTTCCTCTCTATTGGGCTTGAATGAGGGTGACCCAAAAGAGAAGGGGTGAGGGGAATAAGGATACCAGCTCCTCCAATTGTGCCCACACGTATGGCCCAAAAGGAGGGAATAGGACGGACGAAGGCAAAAGGAAGTGGGCCATCCCATCCCACCATGGGTCCGACGTGGGCCCTAGGGGTGGGAAGCCCTTCATACGGTATAGCAGAACTCAAGGTTCTTTATCCTCACTCGGATTTTGCGATCTGGTTGACAGCGTGGGGGTAGGGTCTCCTTTGTTGCCTTGGGCTCATGTTGTGGTGGCGAGGGGTCATGTCTGCCACCAAATGGTTTTGGCTAATCTTTTGTTAAGAATTATAATATATAAGAGATCATGCCCTAAGGGATCCATGTGACCACCATTTATAGCCACCATTGTTGTGTGGGTTCCATCTTACCTTGTGGTCAACTCTACCCCTCTCTCTCTCTCTCTTGTGGCCAATAGTACCCTTTGCAAGCCATCATGTACTTGTGCACCCAACGATGTGTTGACAATTACCCCTCAGAGTACCAACAGCGCACTGCATACGAGTCTCCCACGAACATTTGCACATCCCATTCTTCTTATCATGAACTTGAGCATCCCACATGCCTAGTAGACGTGCCATTGCACCCTACCTTGCATGCCAGCCTCCTGCCCTCGACGTCAACCGTGTGCACCCTGTGTGCCCTACTCCACCCAAAATCGGAATTTGGTTTCAGGTAGCTACCCCAGGGAGGCTTCCCCTTTGACCCCTGCCAATTGACCGTGTAGTTGGATCTCATCCTTCTCCGAACAGCCTCAACATCGTGGCATATGAATGCCAAAGATCCCCACTTAACCCTTTCTAGAGATCATGTGTTTTGATTTTATTCCATTTTTCTTCGTACGTGTGTCTAATGATATTGGATTTAGCTATATGAGCTCATGACCAACTAAATAGGTTATGATTTCTCTATTTAGAGGCCAATTAAGATTTTGAAATATGAAGCTTTGGTTTATTGTGATGACTTGAGAGAGTTCTCCTACCCTCAATTAGGGAACATAATAGTCGTCTCACATCATTGCAACCAACTTTGAAGATTTGAATCCGATTGTGTGTGAATTTCATAGCTTAATATTTATTTGTAGTGTTCCCAACACATTTCATCACTGTCAACCCTACTCATCCTACATTAATTAGCCTTGTCGATCCATAAAAAAGAACAGCCTGTAGATGGTCAACAGTTTGGAAACTATTGCTGAAAGAGAGATGCCAAATATTAATGTTCCCTCAAGAAAAGTAAATTCTCTTCAACGTCATTTGAATAAAAGAATCATATCAGTTCATCAGAAAAATAATGATAGTAACCCATATCCTCACTTTCACTGATATTTCTAAGAAAAAAAAGCCAAGGAAACGTGGGGCATGAAGTGGTCGAGAACATTGAAGAACATCATAATAATAGGGAGCAGAAGGAGAATGCTGATGGTCACGAATGAGATTGGCGAACATCAACTGCGGAAGTAGTCTGGTAAGTCCCTAGGACTCACTGTAGTATAGATTGATCACAGGAAGGTCTGTCGATCTCAATTCCTCCAAATGAAAGTAATGTAGGAATTCTATTTCAAGAGATCGAGATGATTACAAGAGAAGAGAAAGAGGGAGAGGAAAGAGAGAGAGAAGAGAGAAGATGATGGCTAGTGGGAGAAACCGTTGCTCTCCTAGAAACTGCCCCAACTGCTTTCCTGCCCCAAGCCTCCTCCCTGTGTCTCTTATTTATAGTCCTCATTCGGTTACACTGTGGTGACGTGGCCTACCTCAGTTGGCCACCAGATCTTGAGGCCTTTCTGGAAGAGGTCCCTGCTTCCTCCTCCGATATGTGAGAATAGGATACTTACCATAGTCTCATCTGAGCTCAGCCAACAACCTCCGACGATGAGTACAACATTCTTGTCTCAATTCAGTGTAGATCTCCGTACGATAGCTGAAAGCGTCTTTGGACAGGTTGCTGAAGACGAGAGCAACATTCTTGTCGCTACGGAGTTCCGAGCAGTAGAGCACTAGGCCTAAGTAACACAGCGTCCGCCGGCATGTCGATAAGGAATTCCATTAATACAGGGTAACTGGACACCGCATTCCTGACTGCCGGGAAGCACTGCACGAAATCTAGAGGTTTCTGAAGTACGACTCCGTGTGACCATAGAACTCTACCCCGGCTGCCCTGAGCTCGACAACGCACGGGATGGTCTCCTGGAGAGACCAGTACCCTTGTCCTGGCAGAAAGTGAGGGATAATGTATCTGTGGAAGAGGTGCAGCAAATGGTAAGGATAGCGCGAATGGGCTGGCAGATAGTATTCGACCGTCGTGGAGTTGGTCGGCCAGTAGCCTTTAGGGAGGAAAAGGAAATATGAATCGAGTGTCTCCCCATTATTGACACGCCGACTGCGAGAAGATTCCAAATCTCCTGGAGAACGAAGAAGGGCAGATGGTTGGTTCTCCAGCAGCATCATGTCATTGATGCACAGGCCAAAATCTCCAACTCCTAATATAAATGAAAACGTTGCTCTTCAAGTGTTTCGAAACTTAATTATAAACTCAATGGGAAAACAGTTATCGAACAACAGCATATTCCCTAATTGATGGCTGTTCATGTCATCGACGGCGTCTGCATAGCATCCGGGTACCCGATTCTCCAGTTCCCGCATTCTGATCAGAGGGTTCTGCGCAATACTTCTCTCCTGGAAATCGAGCAAGGTTCTTAGATACCGTCGTTTCTTCTGCTCCATTGTTCGCATGTCCTCTCGGCCGTGAGCATAGGGGCGAAGGAGATGATCTTCGGATCGTAGGCGTTTGGATGGACGTCGCGGAATGTCTTAGGAACTTTGAAGATGGAGCGAGGTACTTTGCACGAGCTACGGCTCTGTTTGTACTCTCGTTAGAGTGGGAGGCACCCAAACGTCATCAAATTCCATTGTTTAAACGATGAGGTTCCTCAAAACATAACTTTTCAGAGGTGTAGAATATAACTGAATATTTTCTCAAAAATGTTTATTTAAAATAACTTGTATAATTATCTTTGGGTCGAGATAGTAAATCATGTCTATCATACTGTGAATAGAATCATGATTAGATCAATTTTTAAGAAAACATATGAGTTACTCAAAAGAAAGAAACGAAATATTAGTTAATCTAATCCTTTGGAGGAAATTTTTTAGTTTTAAAATGGTAGGGAAATAGGATAAATTGATCCTAGAAGTGAGGAAGAAATTTATTTTGCGATACTTTGAAAACTCAAGAGCATTTTGTGTTTCTGAAAAAAAAAAGATAAAATTACTCAGAAAAATTGAAGAAAGTCTCTAAAAGAATAATGAATAGTTATTATAGACTCAATTTTAATAAATCCGATTACTGATAAAGTGAAACTTTATAAATTAGACCAAAATAATTAAAGGAGGCACTCCTATGAGATTCAAGGGATGTAAACAGTCACACAATAGGTCAAAGTTTATCCGGATGTCAATAAATGTGTTTAAAATAGATCTAAATTTAATAGTGTAAATTTTTTGGGTACTTTACATTCTAAAACCCAGTCAAAAATTATATTTCCCCCATAACAAAAAAAATGAAATTAGTATAAGAAAAGTAAATTTCTGAGATTACTATCTAGAAAAATAAAAATTGTAAATTGGATAAGTAAAATTAAGTTAAATTAAGACAAAAAGGTTATGACAAATAAGGTAAGATAACGATACACTCAAATAAAAGAAATTTATTATGAATAACCCATTTCTATGTAAGGAAATTAAGGAGGAGATATATATGAGTCAAGACCTTTTTCATAAAATTAAATCATCCTAATCATGTTATAAAATTTTCTAAAGCTTAGTATTCTCATAAGCAAGTTATGAGAACTTTATATCTACGATTTCCCTTATTTTTTATATGAAATGAGTTTATAGAGGAAGTATTGATACCATTGCATTCACTACAGGAAAAGACTAACATATAGCTGGTATTCAACTATTTTTGATCAAATAGTCTTCAGATCATGAAAAAATTTTTATGTAAAGGATTTTTGCAGATTATGAAGAATAAGTTTTAGATGATTACTATAGGTGATTTTAGTTATTTTCTAGGATTACAGATAAAATAATTAGATGATGGAGTATTGGTGTGCCATAGAAAATAGGATAGGCTTTTTAACCAGATTTCTTTCAAATGAAAAAATGGTTTGAAATGATCAACTTTTCTAGAATGGGTTTTATATTCTATGAGGTCTTCGTTGACTAGTTGAAACAACAATACATTCAATAATCATTCATTTCCCTACAGTGAAGAAAACAAAAAATAAGTTTGAATAATGTTATTATTTTTTAAAATTCTTGGATGAACCTCAAGTCAATCTTAACTTAAAAAGTAACCTACAGTGAAATCGTGGATTATTTTGTATTAATAAATTTGTGATCAAATTTTAAATTACTCACTATAAGAGGTGATGACTGTTATCGGCTATGGATCTCCTAAATGTGTGAATTTAAGGGAGAATTTTAAGGAGAAATTATGTGATAGTTGAGCCCATTAGTCAAGATATGCATTTGCTTGAGCATTTGTTTAACCAAATAATGGGATGTTCTTGGAGAATGAACAAAGGTGAGGGGGTTGACCAGTATAAAAATTCAAGAGCATCCTAGATTTATATCCAAAAAGTCTTAATATTTAAGATATAAAGAAACAGCAATGATCTTAAAAGTAATTGACCTATGTAAAAGCTAGAGTTTAACCAATTTGATCTCCCACTATCTATTTTCTGCTGAAAATCTATCATTTTCTTAGTTGGAGTACATTTAAGTTTTATCCCTTAATTCCTACTAGCCACTTAATCCTTAACCTTTTCATGTGACTTACTACAATTCAACCTCAGTCTATGTTCGATAGAATCTTTCTTATTTTGTTTTTCTGTCTTTTTATGATGACATGCTTTTATGTTAAAGGGTGCACTAACTTGTATTCTTTCATACAATTTTGAATTTGAATCTTATTGGGATCATCATTGTAACAATGAAAAAACTTTGAAATTTGATCAACCGGAATAAAATAATATCTCAACCTGTTATTTTCTAGATGCTACTAAATTTAATGAAGTGCATGGTATATACGTGTTAATCAGAATACTTATCAATTTAAGAACTAATGTGACAGATAATTTGGTGATTTTCAGCTGTTATTAGAAATTCAAAATGGCCATGGACGAATCAGAACCCACACTATAAAAGGCTTCCTACCCAAAATTGGGATTGTGAGAATATTCACATCTACTCTTTTATCTGAATACTCTAGTGTACAAGGTAGTTAGAGCCTTGAACAAGAAGAAAATTTAATGTTGTTAGAATCATAGTTTTATTGATGACAAGAAATTTCTACACCTAAACTTATGTATGAAAAAAATGTTTGAAAGATATTTCAAAGAACAAGAAGATAAAAAAAGTTATTTGATATATAGATCTTATAAGATTAATGAGACTTTTCATGTGAAATTTCAAGCATTAACATGGCAGCTAATGGTTTGTTTTTTAGCCATTGTTAACTGCCCCAAGGAACTCTATGACATCTCAAAGCTGAGCTCTATAAAAGGGAGACATTGCCAAACACCAAAGGATGAGGAGAGGTGTGCAACAACAACTGTATCCACTGTTGAATCCATATAATTGATCTTACGAGTCAATAGTGAGATAGAAAGGAGAACAAGGCTATACTTAGCACAACTAAAGAAATCATCTAGAGGTTTGTAGAATAGTAGTCATTGCCCAGAAGATTATTAAAGTGTTAGTACCTAAGTATACTATATTGGCCATGTCTAATATGTCTGTAAAGGATTGATGGTGCTAAAGTGGTCCAGTTGAGAATTTTTGACAACTATTTATGCTTAGGTCTGTCAGAACTTGTTCCACTTACATCGAATGTCCATAATCTCTCTTATGTCTATAATTGGCCTCCTCCCATCTCATCTTCACCTGATGTCTTTTCCATGAGAAAGGATAACCACTACAATAGGGTCAATCAATGGTGAAGTTCTAACATTGAGATCTAAACCATAATAGTTTTCTCAAAGAAAAACCTTCTAGTACTTACCATTCATGCAAAATCTAAGAAGGCTATAGCTTTTGAGAAAAATTGACCAGCATCTCCTGCCTCTATGATATCTTTATGAGGACATCATAACTTAAAATTTTGAAGATCTCAAAGCAATCTTGACACCCATTGCAGATGTGATGAAAAAGATGTAGGTAACTGTCCAAAATTCACAAATTATACAATAAGTTTAAAGGATAATTCAGAAAAAATTGACTCTCATCTGCTAGCATGAAGAATTTAGATCTAATGGTCTATGAAAAGCCCACACATTGGGTATTTGACTCATTTATATGTATCATATCAAATTGTACCATGGTGAGGGATCAATAGAGGATGAAATTAGTCGCTAACATAGTCTCACAATTGAGTAGAGAAACATACAATATTAGAGAAACAAGTAGAGGAGAAGAAATGATACTCAATTGACCAAAGGGTGGTCAACGTCACTTGATCTTGAATCGCACTTGGATTATTGCTGGAGAACTTGAAGCAAGATCATGAAACACTCTTTGGAGATGAGTTGGAGGGAGATCAAGAAAGAGGGAAGGAAATAAGAGGGACATGGAGTGAAAGAAGGTGAGGTAATTAGCCCTCACAATCAACTCCAACTGAGAGTGGGGGGTTCTCACAACTGAGAGAAGTAGTCAGGATCAAAGTTGATCAAAGAGAATTATTCTTCTAAAATAATTTTTTCTTACATGGGATGAGTCAATTTATAGACTAGGGAAGAGGAAAGAGAAAGAAAAACGAAAATTGTGATAATAGAGGTAGTTACTATTGTAGGATCACTTGTGCTGATGCACCGACCTGCGAGGCATCTCCTTGGAGGATGGCATCCCTTCTTCCAAGAATTAGATGCCTCAACTCCGCCTCTAGTTCGTCCAAAAGAGACTGGAGAGGAGGAAGGAGAGGACGCCGAGGCGTCCCATCCTCTGGGACACACGTTTCTCTTAGAGGATGCCGCTTCTACCTTGCTGCACCGCTATTAGACGAATCTGGGTACGTTGCCCGTGCATTAACACCATTGTAGAACGTGATACTCCAGTAATGTGTACGTGGACGGTCAGTGATTGTTTCTCCTCTGCGTCCACGAAGTAACAGAAAATGAAAGGAATCTATCATAAAAAAACCGCCTCACATTATGACACCCATGTGAGCTAATAATGATCACTCCAATAGGATCCACATTGCTCACGTGCTAATGGGTTGAGGGATTCAAGGGGTCGCCAACGGTTCTGGCAGTCGAGGTAATGACGAATGCAAGAACAAAGGCGCCGACCAGAAACAGGAGATACATCCAATTACGCAAGTAGCTTCGCACCAAATCCGCCTTCCTTCTCCAAGGACTTACCTGGCCGTATTCTCTTAGCTCGGTGTAGAGATCCCCGGTGCGGTAACTATATGCGTCTCTGCACAGGTTGCTGAAGAAGCGGGCCACATTATCGTCGCTGCCGACGGCACTGAGCAGGATTCCACTGCGCCTCAGGACTGCTGCGTCCTCCGGCGTGTCGATTAGGAAGTCCATGAGCACGGCGTAGGTGGACACCTCGTTCCCTACAGCCGGGAAACACTGCTCAAAGGCGATGAGGTTTCGCAAGTACGACTCGGTGTGGTCGTAGATTTTCAGATGGGCCATCTTCATCACACCGCCATCGAACTTCACTTCCAGAACATGGGTGTCCTCCTTCTCTCTGAACTTTACCCCAGCCGCCATGAGCTCAGTTGCGCACGGAATTCTGTCCTGAGGAGACCAGCGTCCTGGTCGAGGCTTCGTCGGGGGGAGAATGTAGCTGTGGAAGAGGTGCAATAAATGGTAAGGATTGCATAAATGGATTGGCAGTTCGGATTCGACCGAGGTGGAATTGGTCGGGGAGTAGTCTTTGAGGAAGTGAAGGAAATATACGTCAAGTCTGTCCCCATTTTGGACACGCCGATCTGCGAGGAGATTCCAAATCTCCTGGAGAAGGAAGAAGGGCAGCTGGTTTTCGAGCAACATCATGTCGTTGACGACGAACCAGAATCTCCAGCTGCTGACGGACATTGGAACCCCTTCTTCTTCCTGTTGAGGTTGTGGGTCTCTCAGATGACCACAACGATACTTGATGATAAACTCAACCAGAAAACAACCGTCCAGTAACATCATTTCTACGAATCGGGGTGTGCTGATCTCGTCGACAGATTCTGCATAACAACTCTGCACCCTCTGAACTAGTTCCCTCATCTTTGTGACGAAGTCTTCCACTGACCGGCCCTGTTGAAAGGACAGCAGGCTCCTCAAATAGCGCCATTTCTCCTCCTCCATATCTTTTAGGTGTGGTCGGTCAAGGTGATAGGGTCCAAAGGAGATGATCATTGGGTCGTAGGCACTCGGTTGGAGGCTGCGGATGTTCCTCGGAACTCTGAAGATGGATCGTGGTTCACGGCCTCCCCCAACCGCCGGCCGACGCTGCACTCGTTTTCTGATGGAAGCCATCCATACGGCACCCAGCTCCATCTTACGGGCCTTGAGAGTTGTGGGTTGTGGGCAGAAACTCCAAATAGTTCATGATATAAGATGCTCCTTGTAAAAGTCTTATCTACAGTTTTGCCTAATAGACGATGAAGATTGACTATCATCGGTTGGTGAATATTTTAAACACAAACACAGCTGCCCTATTTACTCAAGTTGTCTACGTTGATGTTACATGCCAACTGTGAGACACCTCATCAATCAGGCCCACATTAACAGGGAACCCACGTGGGAGCAATGACTAGATAAATATACAAAAAAGCCTATCGCCTAATATATAGGCAGATTAGTGTGAAAAAGAGCGAAAAGTTACGTAAAATGCGGGCATCCACATGACTGTTGATGATCTTGCAAGTCGAATGAAGTAGCACGAATAAAAGTTTGTTTTGCAGGTTATGATCCTTTTTGTGTTGACTGTGGCGTTGACTTTACCGCAGTTACATTGTTTCAACTTTTGACTTTGTTAACGCGACTTTCTGGGATTAGGGCGACTGTATGACAAAGAGTGGGGTGGAGAGAAAACTTAAGATGCTTTTGCTTTGATCTTCCGCATTGCCGATTCAGAGAACAGATCTAAAAGACTTACCCCAGAGAACTGCATTAAAATCAATCTCAGAACAAATGATAATGCGGAAACAGTGTTGTCGTTGCTGGAATAGAGGAAAACAACCAGAAACCGGATTTCCCCCAAGACCGGAAACTAACGCAACAGCGTTGCCGGCATTCCATGATAGTGATGGCAGGGTTTCTCCACAGGATATTGAAGATGACAGAGAAATACTTGTTTCGGGCCAACCAAGTCAGCACGAGAAAGTTTCCCAGCGGTTTAAAGTTTGGTTTATCAGCACACGCTAAATGAACGTGTCCTTCCCAGCTTCGGGGCAGCCGACCTCAAAGGCGGTCCGGTTATATCGAACATAAGGTAAATGGTCATGGACTGGGGCGGTCGCCTTGGACACCAGGGTAATAGTCTGCGCTGGTATGTACGGAAAATAATCAACGTGTATATACGGCAGATACACGAATCTAATTTTTTTCAGTGAGTTCTCATCTCCAGGGGCACTTCCCACGGAGTAGAATTTGAATTTAGGTAATTTTGTTTTTTTATTTTTTGGAAGTCACCCTGAGCCCACATTCTAAATAGGGGTTGAACCCCCGTTGTCGTAAGTGAGATGAACCCAGAGTGACATTCTCTCCTGTCGACGGTTTTGGATACAAAAGAGCCTCCAATCCTCAACATCTTTCGGAAACCATGAGAATCTAAGAGAGACAATAAAACTCTTGGCGCTCAGAGTGCCGCACAAAATATACCGCTCTCAGCACACTCAAAGGAGAAGGGCACAGCACAAGTAAGACACTCATGCCCATAAGTGAGGGAGCCACCAATCAGAAAGTAATAAAAAGGTGGGGCCAGCGAACATGGGCCGTGCATAACAGAAAAACTGATCGTGAGATTGGAGAAAAAAGTGGGACTATAGAATGCGATAAGCGCAGGGGGATGATTCGAGATTACACTAAAATCTCAAGGAAAAAAATGTTGTTAGTTTATGAATGAAATTTTCTATTCCGTAGACCTTTGAGGAAAGAGGAAAATTGATATTAATAGTCCCTGACGGAACCTTACCTTTGCTCATATTGTTTCAGTCTGGCTCTTAGAAATGGATGGGATGGAAATTAAGGCCAACCGAAATGGGAACAAAGCTGAGGTCACTTGCACGCACATTAAATTTGAGGTCTATATGATCTTGGCCGAAAGTTGGGTTACATATAATGTTTGGCATGTTCACAGATAAAAAAACTAATATAGAATAATACTTACATTGACTATGGGGGAATTCGAAACGAGATGTACACAAAACGAATTATGATCCAACACTCTTAGATTTAATCTTCAATAAAGAATGTGTATAATTTAGAAAACTCTATCACAGCTCGCTCATAAATCTCTCTTCTATGTTGACTATGATCAGTCTTCTCTTACGCTCTGTAAAATATTGAACCCATGGTTATCTTACGCTGATTCCTGAAGAGCTGCTATAATGATGCCTCCGGATGCTTCTCCGTTGGTCGTTAGGCTATGTACTTCTCTAGACCTAACAATCAATTGTGAGGCTTTTACCTAGCTAATGAGGACCATTTATTGGTCTTCTAAATTTTTTTACTGCATCCACCCAATGGTGAACTCTCTTCAGATATACTGATAGACCTAAGATGAGGAATTTGAAGAAAACGTTATCAGCCAATAGCAAGCTTATACCATCTCATCAAGCGCCAAGGAAATTCTATCTCCATTACTACCAAAGTTTCAGTATTTTTCCCCAGAACCTGGGCAGCTAATTTCCCATGTACCACTTGAAAATTCAGCACCGCAGTCAGAAACCTCACCTGAAAGCAAAATCACTCCCATCATAGGGTACCCCATAATCAGCAGTAGGCATCAAACTAGCAGTTGAAGGCACTCATAGAATCACATATGCGTACAGTTCTACAAGTATCATAAACACCCAGGGATGCTCCCATGCCCAACTTATGGTAATGAATCATCCTTGCTCTCACTCTCTTTCTGTGTTTCACACTCTCTCACATACACAAACGGGCTCTTCACAGCAGCATTGGTGATGATCTAATTTTTCGTTTTTGTCTTCTAAGAGAAGCTTCTTCGCTACTTAACAGTCTCCATTCACCCTTGTGCGTGCTCATTCTTGGTTCTTTTCATTCAACTTGTCAATCTTCCTACGATGCATCAAGAACTGCTGCAGTGAAAACTACGCCTGCTTTAGAGTGCAGTGAAGTTTTCCAGATTGAGCTCAGAAGAACAGCATCTTGGTGTGTCGTAGACGCTAAAGTTGCTGGTCACCGGAGAAGGCACTACCAACGACAAGAGAGCCCTTGGCTCATGGAAGAAGGAGAGAGAGGAAACCTAAATTATTTATATTGGTCTAATAAGATTGGGTCTGATCTGATTAATCGGTTTCACTTATGTCAAAATCGAATCTGTTTCACTTGTGGACAAGAGGGATGTAGGTACAAAAGGGTATAAGGACATATGCATAAATATATAAGACTATGATATAAATATAATATATCATTCTTTGACATTTCCCCTGAAACTAGTTAGTGGATGTCTTCCAATCGCAATTAGATGTGAGCTTTTGAAAGGTTGGTCCAACTAATCTTTTAGTAAAAATATTCACAAGCTGTTTATGAGTCAAAATGTACAATGTGTATATGATGCCACTATCAAGCTTTTCCTTGATAAAATTCCAATTGATCTCAATACTTTTGGTCCAATCATGTTGAAGTGGTTTGCATGCAATATTGATGACAGATTTGTTTTTGCAGTATAACTTGCTTATGAGATCTTCTAAATTTTCCTTCACACTGAAAACTTTACATATTCCTTGTCCCAAAGCTCAAAATTTTGACTCCACACTCGATTTGATCACCAGTCATTACTTTTTTCTCCTCCAAAAAATGAGATTGCCTCCAAGAAGTGTGCAATAGCCTAAAGTTGACCATCAATCAACAATTGAGCCCATATAATTAACATCAATGAAAATCTATATATTCACATAATGATTTTTCTTAAATAATACCATATATTAGGAGTCTTTTTAGATATTAGAGAACCCTATATGCCACTAAAAGATGAACTTCTTTGGCATCAAACATAAATATACAAAGGACACCAACAAAGTATGTTGTGCTGGTAAGATAAATCAACATTCACATGAAGCATTGATACCTCAACATGTGTATATGATCACTTTCTTATATATGCATAAGTTTATGATTTGGATTTATGGGAGCACTTACAAGTTACCTGCTAATTTTCTACTTCCATTTGAAGGTTGAGAATATACTTTTGTGAAGAAATAAATATTCCTTGTTCTGAATGAAATGTCTCAATAATAAAGAAATATTTCAAATTTTCTGAAAACCTAATACAAAATTCTTTTAGTTAAGACATATTTTTTTCTCTTCCTCATTATTACGTAACATAATTATATCATCAAAATAAACTAACAAAGTCATGATTTCCCCTAAAATGAGTATTTAATAAATAGATTATGGTATATATCCTATCTCTCTCATCACTTCTGTGAATGTCCCAAACTAAGCTCTTGGGGATTGTTTAAGATCATATAATGCTCCCTTTAGTTTACAAACTACATATTCCTTAGAACTGACTTCAACATTTGAGGGACATCCATGCAAGGAAGTGAAAACACAATTTTTGGATGTGAGAAGTTCCAACTATATAGAGAACTTGGTCATTATCTAATTTATAAAGGGATTCGTAATTATAATTTAATTAAAATTTTCTTTCAGCAAATATATGATGTCTTCCTTAGTAGATTAATCTAGTAAAGTGAGTCAACAAATGAATTTGCTCCCTCTCAAGAAGAGGAGGAAAGAAAGGTATACAATAAATTGCAAAATAACTTGGGACTTCAATCAAAGCTATAGAAAAATTTTATCAATTTATTTTTAATTACTTCACAGAAACAGTAGAAACTATTATTTAGCCTTGTATGTATTTTGTCACCAAAAAGGCTAAAAAGGCTCAAAAAGAACTTTTCCAAATGTTATTCAGCTCACAACATCTCTTTTTAAAATATAGAACTCACCAATTCACCTACTGAAAATCATAATGATGGTTTGTCCCCTTGTACTCATGGAGGAGACTAGCCTTTGGTTCCCCAGCATATGCATTGCATTGGTTGCTTCCATCTGTCAACTTGACTGGGAGCTAGATGAGCCATAATAAATATATTTTTAGCCTTAATAGACCATTTAATGCAGGGGAGATAGGGGGGACAAGACATGAGAAACCAGCCAGTCATGGACTGATTCTCACACCCCTCAATGGCTCATTTATGGCACAGATTGAGTCAAACATGAGTAATAGTCTAGCCCAACTATTTCAACCAAACGAGAAAGGAAATGGCTAGTATGTTTCCCAAGGTGTTTGCTAAGCACATTTTTCAAGACAACTCTTGGTGCTTACAAATGGAGGTGCCTCTTCTCATTTAATAACACTTGAGAGAGTGCCTTATATTCTCAATGTCATTTGACCATAGAAAGTTTAGAAGTCAACTTTCAAGAGAGCTCTATTTGGGTTGGTGAGTAATTGATAAATTCATTTGAGGGTCAAGATTAGAGATATGTACTATGAGTTTTTTAGTGTTCTTCTGTATGTCTCTCACATCTAGTAGAGTTTTTCATTGTCAGCTGTGAATGTAAGAGGGCAATATGAACCAAATAAATTCTCATCTCCAATAGTTTCTTTCTATTTCTTTATTCTACTTCATATAGAGCAACATCTCCATGAGTCTATATTGGGCTTTTTCTCTATTAGTACATTGGTGAGTGGGTTGCTCATGGAGGTTTTGTGTCACCTCCTTCAAAATGAAGGAGGGAAAGAAGATTGATGGGAGGTTGGAGCAGGTCTAACTGTGTTGCCTTATGAAAGAAGAAGATTCAGAATTGGTAAAATATGAATTAATCGGAATGATGGTATAATTAATTATCCCTGAATTAAGAACAAAACGTGCTAAGATTTAAATAACAACTTCAAACTTAAAGTGATCAATGAAAAATAGAGGTGTTCATTTATTATTTCAAGTAGCTTATGCTAAGGTAATTTGAAACTTACCCATTTTAGATTTAAAGTTTTATTTATGATTGCATTAGAAATATATATTTTCTTAAGAAACAATGAAATTTTTACTTGCATACTAATGGTAATTTTTTTCTTCCACCAGTTTTGTTATCTCTTCCTAATCTTTGCTGATTCTGCTCATTTGAAACTCTCTTTATGATAGTGTTGAGCTGATTTTGATCAAGAGGCTGATCAGTCATTTCTTAATGGGCTGAATAGGTCTAAGAAATTGCAACTCCGGCCCAAAACCGAGCAGGACAACCCCCCCCCCCCCTCTTACATGCTGAGGCATTGTGCGAAGCCAAAATATTTTTCCAATGCTGATTTCTGTGGTGACAGGATTTGTATCTGCTGGTGGCTAGGTAGGACTGGTTTGAGGATGATAGTGGCCATTGGACATGACTCTTCTTTTGTAAAATGTAAACGTATATTTGAGAAGTTTGCATAAAAATTTTCACCTTATGATTTTATAACATAAAACTATTACTTCTAACATATTCATATGATTATCGGTTGATTGAGGTTAAAAGTATATTATTGGTACATTTACTAAACAAGAGAGGCGCACACGCCCTACATTTAATCAGTTAAAAGAATAAAGTTTCGGTTTTAGTGCATACTCTAAATTTATATATTAATCTATATTTTTTAGATGTTTTCTGTTGAAGCCACCGTTGATCATCCAAATCGTTCACTAGCTTTCAACCAAATAAGAGTCAGGAGCTGCCTTCGTCAGTCCCGAACTTCTTCATAGTGGCTCAACATTCAAAAGAGCAAAGAGATTCGTTGAGACGAAAAAAGTTGTATTTTCTTCTCTAATCTCACTGTTTGTGAGGTGAGGCGCTTTAACCCCACTCACGATCTGTAATCAAGAATCAGAAGAAGCGCATCCCTGAAAAATCACACATAGATTGTTTCGAATTTTTATGGAAATTATGTAGGTCACAAGAGACAGATGTATAAAACGGACCGTTGAGTTCTGACAGCTCATATTCACCGGGTTTATGCCAGGCGCCGGGACTAATCCGGAAGGGAGCTCACGAAGGATAGAGCGGCGAAGATCGTTTCGATAAGCGTGAGCAGGAGAAGAATGGCAGCAGCCATAACCGGGATGAATGTCCAAGGGCTGCGGAGGTAGTCGTGCACAAGCTCCGCCTTCCACTTTCGATGTCTTACCTTGCAGTATTCCCTCACGTCTACGTAGAGCTTCCCCGTGCGGTAGGTGAATATATCCTTGCACAGGTTGTTGAAGAAGCTGGCGGCCTCCTTATCGCTGCCAAGACCGCTAAGCAGAACGCCACTCCGCCTCAGCACCGCCACGTCCGCCGGCGTGTCGATGAGGAAGTCCATGAGCACGGCGTAACTGGACGCTTCGTCCCCGGCCGCTGGGAAGCACTGCTCGAAGGCAATGATGTTTCGGAGATACGAATCGGTGTGGTCGTAGATGCTAAGGGGGGCCATGTGCATCACTCCGTCGGCGAATGCCGCTTCAAGGACGTAGGCGCCGGCCTTCTCTCTGAACTCCACGCCGGCCTTCTCAAGCTCTGTCGCGCATGGGATTATGTCCAGAGGAGACCAGGGCTCTGGCTCAGGGCTCCGCTTTGGGACGATGAAGGAGCGAAACAGGTCGACTAGATGATAGGGGGAACTCAAATTGGGAGGAAGGGTCGAGGGCTCTGAGGAGTTGGTCGGAGAGAATCCTCTTAGAAGAGAGAGGAAAGCCATAACAAGCTCGTCACTAGGTTCTCCGTTGGCACATTGCAGGAAACTCCAAATCCCCTGGAGAACGAAGAAGGGGAGCTGGTTCTCGAGCAGCATCATGTCGTTGACGATCATGCAGAATTTGCTCCGGTCGATCGCGGTATACTCTTTCCGCTGTGGAAGAGACTGACATTCACTGTATTTGATTGCGAACTCGACGAGAAAGCACCCGTCGAGTGTCATCATCTCCACAAAGCTGTTGCTGTCTTTCTCTCCGATGGGATCAGCGTAACAGCTTCTCGCGCGGTCCTCCAGCTCCTTCATCTTCCTCAGGTAGCCCTCGAGGCTCTTGCTGCGATCCCGGTGGAGTAGGTCTGTGAGGTAAGACCATTTGTGCTCCTCCATTCCTTTCAGGTGCTCACGGCCGTGGTGGTAGGGCCCGAAGGAGATGATCTGGGGCTCGTACGCGCTTGGCTTGACGTCGCGGATGCTCTTAGGGACTCGGAAGATCGTCGAGGGGTTCCCGCGGCCCTCGCCCAACGACAGCTGTTCGATCCTATTATTGATTGATTCCAACCAGATGGCGTCGATTACGATGGCCGACGCGGTGGCGCTGGTTCCCGAAGAGTCTCCCTCCGTCGGGACAGAGCTTCGTAGTGCAGAGATCACACCGATATCGCCCATGGCCAAACTGAGGTTCATTCCCCAAAGCGTTCACTCTTCCTCTTGTACGTTCATCGGCAATGGGTTTCCATACACAGGCTAATGAAACATCGTCAATAGCCAATGGAGATTACTTGTTCCCGAAGTCATACATTGAGAGAGCGTGCGGGATTTAGGTATCCCTCCTTACCTTGCGGGTCAACGAATCATTCTAGTGTTATCCGATCACGATTATTGTAAACAATGAGTTAAGTTCCTTTTTCTTCGATAAGATAAAATTTAGCACTAAGTTAACTTCATAGACTTTGAATGATTAGATAACCGATTCATGCGATACTTTCTTTCTTTATCTGAGAAAGTACTGAACGCCCAGCCCGTTTCGTGCACTGGCGTACGATTACAAGTTAACGTTTCAAAGAATAGCTTGATAAAGACATAGCACACGTCTTTTTACGTCTACAATCTTTTCTATGACGTTCAAAGCAACAAATTTTAGATGTCACTTAACCAATCAATGATGCGTGTTATCCTCTTCCATTGATTTTTAATTACTATTATTGTACGTATATTGAGTTTTCACGGAGGGCTTTGCTGTACGCGCTGGCGTCATATATTCCGTTTCTCAAGCTTAGGAAGTTTCTCGTGGCTAAAGTGGGCCATGCCATATCCTAAATTGAATCTCTAGGGAATGAGAAGTCGAAAGGTTTGTCATTCATTATCTAATGTTATCCTCTTATACCGAAGTTTACTGTGACGTCTCTGTGAATCTAGGCATGCAAAACTGATTTACATAATACGAATATCTACTATGGTTCCTTATCCATTTACATAATACTATGATTTACCATATAGTTTCCAGTCCAGAACATCGCTTTTACCAACGAAATCTATCATTGTACAAAGTCCTGACCCTAATTCTTTGTCATAACCACTGATATATCCCATGTGGATGTATCGCGCGCCCCTCCGTAAACACTCCAGTCTCTCTGTCATATCATGTTTTCCAGAGCTTTAGGGTTTGCCATCGATTTTCTGAAGCAACGGAGGCCGCCATCGCCATCCTAAGTTTTCAAATTCCTCAGGTGAAAACGGCAGCAGCAGTTGCATTAACATGTGAGGAAGCGTATCTGGATCCAAACTCAAAGTCTGTTATCTACTCTTTCTCTTCATGAGAATCTCGAAGTGGGAAGGCATAGTGAATGGCCTCTGAGAGAATGTGACCAGAGTGGAGCAGAACCTGTTTCTCCAGCTGCGCAGGATCCGCTTGCCTTGGACGAGTCCTCTTCTATGCAACTGCGAGACTGTGGCAGCAACGTTGATGAAAGTGCAAATGACGACAGACAAGGTGGATTCAACTGAACAACTCTTCTACTTAAATCCCCTAAAAATCAGATCGGAACCTTCAGGCACGATGATCAGATCCCCATCCTTTTATTGATCTGTCGTCAACAGGTTGGTCGCCAATCGATGTCCATGAAGGGGACCTCAGCAGCACAGTTGTCAAGCAAAGGGTCGATTTTGTGTGAAAGTGGATTGCACGTAGGAGAGCACGGTGAAGATCGGCTGGGCAAGCGTTAGCAGAAACGAAGTAATTGCACCCACCGGAGAGAATGCTCGTAGTCACCTAGGGTCTCCAGTCAATCGACATGGCAGCATGTCGAACTCCCTGTACAAATGCTCCACATGGTACTCACGGAAGTGGGGTCCCGGGAGTAAATGCTGCCAGCATCGTTCAATTTTAACTTCAACACTTCTCCACACAGTCTCCATTTCGGTAGTAATTATGACAATTACAAATCCACGGATATGATTCAGGTACCATTTATATCTCATAATAGTAATCATTAAATAGAAAATGTATCCGTGTTTCCTAAAATACAATCTAACTTGCCATGGATCACAGGACATGGCAGATGAATTGTGCGCCATTCACTGTTAACTCTCCTGAAAAGCTCCATGGAGCTCGACTGTGTTCTACATAAGAAAACGCCCGACGATGATCTCAGAAGGCTCCGTCCTCCACCTCGTCAGTATGCATATAAATTAGTTACTTTGGCTTCTTAGTCCTAAACAGCTTATCCTTCTCAGGCAGTCATCCAAGCTCCCCCTAAGCTGTTGGGAGATAAAGCTCCGAAGAGCACCGCTTTTATCAATGCATCGTAATATAACACGAAGGAGACGATCTTGACTTCATACTCAGTCAGTTGTGCAGCTAGACGGTTAGAGGTGCCCGAAAAATGTGGGAACTGTGAGATCTGGCTTGAGAGATGTTCTGTATGTGCCTTAAATTCTGCATGGCTTCCGGGTTCTACGCCATCTCTATGGAGCTGGAGAGTAATTCTAGTTAAGAAATACACACTGGTGACTTCCCTGCTCTCCACCTCCCCAGTTGACGTTTGAATCAGTCACTCCGACTTCTTGGCCCTCCCCCAGTGTCATCACCTTTACTAAAACATAAAGATCCTAGGACAACGCCACTTGTCCTTATCAATGGCGCACCATGGCTCCTACCCTCTGCTGTACTGGATGAAGGAGATAATCATGGGCTCATAACAAGTCCTTGTGCGGCATTCGCCTTTAATTACCAGATTTTGGTGTCCTGATTCGTACCAATATAGGTGTTAAGATGCTCTATAAGTTTCGATTCTATATAATTTTGGAGTCCTGATTCCTAATCACCGGACATAAAAAGTCACTAATTCTTAATGAAGCAAAGCAGCATTTTCCCCCCTTCTTGCACCTTGATGCGACAAGTCTACGCACCGCCTCCTAAACTGTATGATCTTCAATCTGAGGCTCGAATGTTGGAACCCTCTTTTGTGCTTTGTCACCAAATTATCCAACATTCTCTTTATTATCTTGTAGCTTTCATGTCTCGGCTGGCACCCTCATTAGTCCATCACCTCCTTAAAGTCACGTGAATATTTTGCAACATCAATCTTTGCATCAAAAGGGAATTCCTTTTTTGTGTGAATGTACATATAATAATACTCTTTAATACTTTAAAAAACACAATTTTAATGTGAAAACAGTGTTTAAAAACTAGGTTTTTTTGAAAAACTTGAAGATAAATATATGAAGACAATTACTGCTGCTACCCACAACATGAAGATGAATAGAATAGTTAAACTAATATATTTATTATTTTAAAATTAGTTCATTCTTGGTCTACTTCAAAAAGATCTTTGGGTGATAAGATCAAATTTCCAAGAAAAAAATACTTCCCTTTAATTCAGTCCCTATAATGATGTGGACTTTCTATCATGTCTCTACATATCTAAAATTTTAATTTACAATGAAATAAGTCACAAATAAGTTTCCTATGACTAACACAAGGTCCACACGAGTAATATAACATTTTAAAGTAATGATGGTGAGAATTATTAAAACTGCCAATAACTTTTAAAACACATGATGATTTTCTAAGAAAGATTGCAACATGATTGGCCTTCTAAAATATATTTTGACATGGTATCCAGCTAAATCATTATGCATTGGATTTTCTGAGGTCAAATTTTTTCCTTGGTCATTTTCTATCAACTTTAAGTGAAGGATAAAGAAGTATAATCATTGTTTTCCAAAAATGTGTCTTCAATCTTATGTACTTGATTATATTTCTTTCCAATTTTTCTTTCTCATTACCTAGTAGGCAATTAGTTTGGATAAAATTGCATGCGCCTTTTTTTTCCTATTTATCCATTACTTTTGCCCAATCTAACCCTATGAGAGAGAGAGTGGAGAGAGAGAGAGAGAGAGAGAGAGAGAGAGAGAGAGAGAGAGAGAGAGAGAGAGAGAGAGAGAGAGAGAGAGAGAGAGAGACACACACACACACACACACAGAGAGAGAGAGAGAGAGAGAGAGAGAGAGAGAGAGAGAGAGAGATGATTGGAATGTGGGTGGCTATGGGCTAGTAAAAAATAAGGAGGATTATTTTACTTTTGGAATTAAATTTTACAATAAATTTATTAAAAAACTTAATTTCTTAAGATTTTAAATCGAAAAAGGAGATAGATTAGTGTGCTGATTAATTATTCAATTCACAAGAATGGGAAAATTTTTCAATAAAACAATGCCTAGAGACGCCTCTGTTTAACTATTTTTTGTCGCTACTAAGAAAATTCAAAAAATTTAAAATTTATAAATTATAGAAATAAGATAATTTAATAAAACAATATTTTTTTCTAATGGATTTTTCAGGTCAATCACAAGGAAGATGAAATATTATTAATTATTTATGATTTTCAGTTGATATATTATATTTTTTAAAATTATTTTCTAGCAAATTATAGTGAAATAAGCTAAAACTGCAAATTTAGGGGTTATTGATGTCAACTGACGTTATCCTATGGAGAATAGCTCCAAATTTGTAATCGACGGAAATATGTTGACTCATAAATGGATCAATTGAAGCAAAAATTATAGAAATATGGAAATCATAGCAAAGAGCTTTTGTTCATAAAATGAGAAAGGATCAAAAGATATATTATTGGAATCTAAAAATAGTAAAAATAAATAAAAATTAAATTTTATGGAAGAATTAGGTGGTGTAGCCGTCGACCGGATTTCCACCCAAATATGATCAATTTGTGTAGGCATGGTGCACCGATTGTTTCTTCCATAAACTTTAATTTCTATTTATTTTTACTATTTTTAGATTCCAATAATACATCTTTTGATCTTTCTCATGTTATGAACAAAAGCCTTTTGCAATGATTTCCTTATTTCTATAATTTTGACTCTGATTTGATCCATTTACGAGTTGATGTATTTCCGTTGACTACAAATTTGGGGCTCTTCTTCACGGGCTGACGTCAATAACCCCCAAATAGAAATTTTTAGCTTATTTTGCAATAATTTGGCTAGAAAATAATTCTAAAAAAATAATCTATCAACTGAAAATAATAAATAATTAATAATATTTCATCTTCTATGTGATTGACTTGGAAAATCCACCAAAATTTTTTAAATTAAATTATCTTAGTTTTCAAATTTTATAAAATTTAAATTTACTCAATTTTCTTAGCAACGACAGAAAATAGTTAGACAAATTTTGGCACCATTGCCAAGGAACAATCATTGGAAGAAATTCTTCATTATTTGTATTAGGTGAAGAATGGGGAACATTTGTGGAAGAAATTTAGCCTCTATAGCAGCTAAATGAGGGGCAAATTTGGACGAAATCCATCGTTTGTATCGGATGGACGGATTAGGCAAATTCGACATCTATAGTGGTTGGATGAGAGGGTTTTGATCCAAGAGGGGCGTAGAATAATCGAAGATGCATTTTTTTGCTTAAAAAACACCTTTTCTATCTTCATATACACATATTTCACCAATTTTTAGAATTATTTGTTGTATTTCTTGCCACAATTAGTGCGTATATCGTTAGCATGAAAACCCTAAAAAGATTTGATTTTTCATTAGTTTTAATCGATGATAAACTATAAAAATGAAATGCATTGAATTATAACATGATTTCGAATTGATATTTGTCAATTTACTTTGTTAATTTTTCTCTAGAGAATCAATTGATCATCTAGTGTGATTTTTGCCAATTTTTCAGGATTTTAACCGATTTTCTGAATTTAATGTTTTTTCTGAAATTTCCTTAATATTTCTATAAAATCGGAATAAATGTAGAAATATTCTCAAACATAATATAAAAAATGAAAACATGTGAGAAAATATTTCATCATATTACATGATTAATTTCTTTATGTAATTCTTAGAAATTAACATTAAAATCATATAAATCATTTTAAATCTAACTTTTCCAATTTAAAGTGTTTTTTAAGCATTTTAATTAAAAATAAACGATAAATCACAGAAATAATAACAACATTATGATATAAATATTGAGAGTTATCAATCTCCCACCATTCAATCTGTTCATGCATGCTAGGTAGGGGTTTGTGGCATCATTTGGTAGGTTCCTCACAAAAAACCTTGTTTCTAATTTCTTCTTTTGGCTTTTATTTTCCAAATTCCTCTTCTTTGTCCTCCTCGTTTAGCTCATGACAGGGTTAGAGCAAGAAGGTGCTAGAAGTATGACGGCCACCCCTAAGATCATGATCCTCTCTAGTGATGAACTCAAGTCATCATTAATTACCATCCTCAAATCTTAAATTTTATTGATATATATTAAGTAATGATCAAATTGTTATTCATTTTATTCTCTAAAATTCAGCAACAACGAATTGATCAAATGTCAAGATATTTTAATGACGATAAGAGGGGAAATTCCCCAAATTTGTAAGGAGATTAAATGGATGTTGAGAGGGGGATTCATCTCAAAGTCTCGTCAAGAACCACATAAGGGAATTATGGATGGCCAGTATAGGAGATTCCTCAATTCCTTCAATGATTTCGAATATTCAAAATCAATGAAGCATTTTTTCATATTCCAAAAATAGAAAGCATTTTTTATTTTTAAGATTGATTTTATTTTCATTCTTCTCCTTAGAAGAATTTCTCATGAGAGCCTATCTGCTTTTAGTTTTTTTGATGAAAATCACAGTTAAAAATGAAATTAGGTTCATAATCAGATACTTCAATACATTTGTCACAAGCAGTTTATTTAAGAATTAGTTTATATTAGTTTCCTAAAGCTGACTCTATTGTTCTTTTTTGATGTAAAATGGTTGACGTTCATGAGTAAAATCTGATAGACTTGGACTCAATGTTAGATTGTCCACCAATAATGCCTTGTTCCTTAGTAGGTGGGATCAAATCATGGAAACTAGTTGATAACTCATGAAAATTATATGTTAATTTGTTATCAAATCATGGAAAATAATAAATATTTGAGAAGTATTTCACAAGTTATCATGTTAATTATTTTATGTCATTTAAATGAACCTCCTTAAATCTTGATTTAAATTGATATTTTATGAATAAAAAGAAAAGTGAAGAGAATTTATTTCATATTTTGAAGCTTAATTATCCTTTAGTCTATTTTTAAATAAAATTATACTATGCTAAATTTTTATGATTAATTGAGATATATTTTTTCTAATTTTTCCAAAATTTTTAGGCATTAAAGTAAATATATAAAAAATAAAAATGGGCACACCAATAGTGGGTTGAAGGCACACCCCTTAATGGGCCTGACACAGGACAGAGGCCACACTACGTTTGGGAGCAGGCCCAAAGGGCGCACTACCTCACGACCAAGTAAATTGGGTTGTAGATTTGGATTATTGGTTTGGGGGCTCGGGCCACATAGGGTCACCTCCACAACCTACCAGGAGTTGGGTCTTGATATGACTTAAACATTGTATACTAAATCGTGCAAATTTAAAATTTATAAAACTAGAAAATACTAATTTTTGAATTTTTAGAATTATGTCAGAGTAAATAAATCAATTATAACTTGATAAAAGGTTAAAAAAATAGTAAGAATTTTCCAAGTCAGTCATAAAGATGTAATATAATATTAGGTAATTTTTGAAAATTTTTCTAAAAGAATACAATTTTTTATGATTTTTAGACTAAATGATGAATATAATATATTTAAGCATTCGCAAGAAGGAAATAAGGCAATGACGTCAAGGTGACGTTAGTGCTTGACAAACACGAATCAAGTGGAAATAGAGTTCCACCTAATGATTCTTATGTAAGCGATTACTGTCAATTTAATAGGTCAAATTAAGTTGTATAAAAGCCAAAAGAATTGTAACTCAGTGATGAAGGATATAGAGATTTGAAATCATGCCAAATATCATAAATTTAAATGAGAATATAGTTTAAAGCAAGAAAAATAGAGTTTGCGACAGCGATCACTAGAATTCTATGTGTTCGAGAGGAATTTTGTATAATGTCCACAGCCTCAAAGGTTTTCTTTGGACAAAGACGATGTAGGCAATTTTTAGATCTTCTTACGAAGTTTAGAAATCAATGAAATGGATCGCCAAATAGTCTTCGGCGGCTGTCACCCGACAGAGCTGAAAAACGACAACTTGTAACTTTTCAATGGCTGTCACCTGACAGAAATAAGTTGAATGAAAGTGGGGCACGTCTCAAGCCTTCGTTCTCAAGTCAGCACAGCAAAAGGAGGCCCTTTATCGCATTTGATATACTCTCAGAAGGCGGCAACTCGTCTCCTGGTGGATCGTCCTCTTCTCCGTGATGGCTTGTTTGTCAATCAATTAGAGATGATTTTCTCATTGAGTTAGTGATGTTTTGTCTAGAATTGTTCACCAATTTTGGCACTGATACCCCACAAATCACATTGACTAAGTTTTTACCGAAATTTTGGCAATTTTGGCAACTTAATCACTCGCTAGAAATTACAATTTTCTCGCTGGTTGCTTGCCTACGAAAGAGAGAGATGAAATAAGTATGATAATACCCTTAAAATGTGACATCACAAGAATATTTTCACCATGGTAATGAAGGGGTAGTTTAGGCATTAGGAGTAAGGTTATGAGTGGCCATTTAGTCTCACATTAGTTTTTTACCCACTTTTGAGGGGAATAAAAGATAGTGACTCATTAGCAATCAATAGGTACCTCTCATCCGTGTGTGTACAACCACTCTTTGCCCCACCCTCAACTGGCCACCAGTGACATGGAAGGGGAGTGACGCACACATTAGCCGCTTGAGCCTCTGAGCTCATGGTGGTCCATTTTCAACTGCTTGAGCCTCGAGCTCATAGTCCTCAGCCACCCCACTGCTCTGCTTGATTGGGCCTCTGACCCACTTGCGGGCTTGGTTGGCTAGTGGTTTTTTATTTTTACCTTAATCTTTTTATTTTACTCTTCTTTTTCATTTATATCAAAAATAGTATTATAAAATCATGTAATTAATAAAAAATTCATATTAACCAACTAAAAATCACTATTCATGATTTATCACAAAAATTAGTCTATTTATCATAAGTTAAGACTAAAACTATCATATCACTAGATTATTAACTCATGATAATTAAGACTTATCAATGACTGTCTCAAGTCACCATGATAAAATAAAGCTCCACAATTTAAAATCTTAGTCAACCTCCAAACAAGGAAATCACATGTCACTTGGCTGGTCACAAGCCTACAAGACTAAATTTGATGGCAGTGGAAATACAAATGAGGAAAGATAAGATGAAATCAAATCACATAACTTCCAGAGTGGATTGAGAGTGGACATTTCAACATCTGCACACCATGATGTTGATGTCAAAGGTTGAGTGGAAGTGATTGGCACGTAGGGCGGGGTGCCATGGCATGTCCACTAGGCATGTGGACACATGGGTGCTTGGGCAAGGTGCACGGGGCGTCCGAGCATCCGTGGAAGGCTCATACGTGGCACACTGTTAGCGCTCTGAGGCGGCACTAGTTGGCATGTCGTCGGGCATGCAATGACTTGTAGAGAGAACTGCCAACAAGGAGAGAGAGAGAGAGCGAGAGAGAGAGAGAGAAAGAGAGTTGACCACAAGGTAAGATGGGACCCATGCAGCGGCGGCGGCTACAAGTAGTGGCAGTCATATAGATCCCTTAGGGCACACTCTCTTGTAGAAGATAATTCTTACGAAAGACCAGCCATTGTTCAATAGAAATCTTAGGCCTATTTATAGGCCTTGAGAGGAGAGAGAGAATTACAACACAAAGGAAATAAAAGAAAATGAAACATAGGTAAATCCTAATAGTAGTAGAAGTTTGGATCTTGAACTCAGGTCTAGTAGTGGCGACGTGGAGTGGCCCCAATAGTTGTCATGGTCTTCAGAGGAGGTGTCATGGTCATCAGTGGTGGGGCTAGAGTACATGCTCCACCATTCGTCGACTACAATAAAGCTTTGTAACACACTATAGTAAAATTTAAAACCCCTACTTCTCTTATGCTGATAGATAAAGAGCTGTTACTGCTGTTTTTGGATGCTCTTCCACTAGTGTTGGGTCTATGTACCGCTCTAGAGGACTGTCAACTATGAGGTTTTTACCTAGGTAATAAGGAACATGTACTGGTCGGCTGGATGACTTGCATGCTGGAGAAGTTCTTCCAGATAATTATAGGTTTCCATTGGTTTCTCGGATGGTTCAGTCTACATAATAACATTTTTACCTGAGGTTGAGTCCACCCATATGCAGACACTATTATATAATGACCTATGGCCTACTCAGTTGGACAAGGTTCATAAACACCCAGGGATATTCCAATGCCCAGCTTGTGTTAAAGAATATTTCTTGCCCTCTCTCTCTGACTCTCTTTCACTCTCTCTCTATCTCACTCACGCAATCGGATACAGAGATCTATGCTCAGCGACCTGGCCATATATTTTTATTTTTTTCATTATACCACATGGTTTGCATGTGAGTGTGCTCCTACATTATGAACTGTATAACATATGGTAGTTAAGATCCACATTTACAGCGGAAAAAAGTGGGTTGCTGTCAATGATTATAATATTCGCCGATCGATTGAATCTAGGGGACAGAGATCCTTGGTGGATCTTGTCTGCAATTCTGGTTTTCACTGCACCATTGTCTTGCGATTGCACCGACCGTGAAGCCTCATTGCGAAAGCTCATCGTTTATACAATGGAGCTTGATGAGGTTTGGGTGGCTTCCATTCTACAGAGAGTACAACCAGAGCCAGCACCCGCCGCAGGCTGCGACCCTCGGTCTATCTTCAGAGTTCCCAAGACGCTCCGCGAAGTCCACCCAACCGCCTACGATCCGAAGATCATCTCGTTCGGGCCCTACCATCGAGGCCGAGAGCACTTGCGAGCAATGGAGAAGGAGAAATGGCGGTATCTGAGAAGCTTCCTGTCCTTTCAGCAGGGAAGGACCGTGCAGGACCTCCTGATCAAGATGAAGGAGCTGGAGAGTTGCGTACGAAGATGCTATGCAGACGCCATGGGCGACATGAACAGCAATCAGTTTGCGGAAATGATGTTGCTGGATAGCTGTTTTCTAGTTGAGTTTATCATCAATTATCGAATTGATGGCCTCAGGGTGTCCAGAGTTCAACAACAAGAGGCGGTTCCTATCTCCATCAGCACCTGGAGATTCTGGCTGGTCGTAAATGACATGATGCTGCTGGAAAACCAGATACCGTTCTTCGTTCTTCAGGAGATTTGGAATCTCCTCGCAGATCGGCGTGTCCAAAATGGGGACAGACTTGATGTATGTTTCCTTCGTCTCCTCAAAGACTACTCGCCGACCAACTCCAGGACGGTTGAATCCGATCTGCCAAGCCATTTACGCAATCCTTACCATTTACTGCACCTCTTCCACTGCTACATTCTTCCCGAGAGGAGGCCTGAACCAGGACACTGGTCTCCTCAGGACACCATCCCGTGCGCTGCCGAGCTCAAGGCGGCCGGTGTAGAGTTCAGGAAGAAGGCAGGCGCACACGTCCTCGAAGTTGAATTCTCTGGCGGTGTGATGAAGATGGCCCCCCTAAAAATCTACGACCACACCGAGTCATACTTGCGGAACCTCATCGCTTTCGAGCAGTGCTTCCCGGCGGTCGGGAATGAGGTGTCTACCTACGCTGTGCTTATGGACTTCCTTATCGACACTCCGGCGGACGCAGGGATGCTGAGGCGCAGCGGTGTTCTACTGAGCGGCGTCGGTAACGACAAGAATATTGCTCTCTTCTTCACCAACCTGTGTAGAGACGCTTTCAGCTATCGTACGGGGAAGCTCTACACTGATTTGAGGGATTATTGCAGGGTAAGTCGTCGGAAGTGGAAGGCGGAGCTGAAACGAGACTACTTCCGCAGTCCCTGGTCGTTAATTTCGTTCGTGACCGCTGCGTTTCTCCTTTCGCTCACGATTACTATTGCGGTCATGAACATTCTCAACCGCGTCAAGCCTCTCTCCCCTTAGCTTGTTTTCCTTGCATAAAACGAGGATGTGGTAAATGTCATGCGTAAGCTGATGCATGACGCCCAGTGTTTTTATGATAAATCTCTTATATCAGTCTTTTATTTCGGTGGGGCCTAGGAGATATCTATTGACAAGAGTTTCATAAGAGTTGATCATGTACAGGCTCTTCATTTCCGATGGATCGACAAGGCTAACGTGCTAGCCATTTCTTTTGTCAGTGTGGGCCATGATCTAGTATAATATTGGAAACTCTGCACCCACTGTCAGGCATCAATAGAGTTAGCGAACAATTAGTTCCATGGTAGCGAGATGGTACCCCGCTCGGTTTCGCCTACAGTTCTTGGCAATTGCAGCCATCTATACCGTTATAAATCGCCGTGGGACCACCGTGTCTTGCGCAAAATGACAGTGTTGTCTTTGCGATAAATCTCTTGCACGTATTTTCTGAATCAATGACACGAGAAATAAAAAAGTTCGTAGGAAGACCTATTAGTGTTCTCTCTCTTTTTCTCTCTCCTACCTTCCCATTCATGACATCTCTCCTGTCTTTCTTATATCTCTCAACAATGAATCTTGTTTCCTAGTCGATCATCCTGTACCAATAAAAATATGACTTTCTACAAACAGAGGGACCCTTTGAAACTATATAACCATGAGAAAACATGGCACAGACGTAGGGACAATACCTTCTGGAGCAGGTCAATACACAATAAATAATGTTGAATAAGACCATAATTAAGGATATCCAGTGGCGATTAGGTACGTGTTGGCAGGTGTAACCTTTCCAGGGAGGAAAACTGATCCATAAGGTAAAGCGCCCCGCTTTGAATGTCACACGCTGCCGCTCTGTGTCACTTGGGAACAAATAGATTTTTCACCTATCGGTGACGCCCTTTCGAAGTTATTGATGTCCTAAAAGGCTCAAAGAGAAAAGAGAGAACAAGAAGGCTGAACAAGATGATTCTACTTTATTGATGTCCTAAGGAACGATGTACAACATTTATAGTAGGATGCCTGTAATGACCATTCAAAGAAAAAGAAATTAAGTGGTTATAAATACACACTCATAATGCTCAAATTTAAAGGGCCATTAAAACTGATGTTTTAATTGAGGCGTTATCTCGCTAAATGGGTCAACACTAACAATCTCCACCTTGAATCATTCAGCAAATGCGGATAGCTTCATGCTGTGGATAGTCCAATTAGACCCAGACAATGCTCAAATTTCACTGGGAGAAGTGGCTTTGTCATCATGTCTGCCGGGTTGTCATGAGTGCTAATCTTCATAATGCAGATGTCCCCTTTTAGGAACACATCTTGTATGAAATGATAACGTACATCTATGTGTTTTCTTCACTTATGAAACATTTGATCTTTTGAAAGATAGATAGTACTCTACCTATCACACAACAGGTTGATTGGATGTTGTTTTGAGCAAATTTTGCCAAAAATCCTGACAACCAAATCATCTCTTTGACTACTTACATAATGGCCATGTATTTGGCCTCACTCATAGAGAGTGCTATGATAAGTTTTTTTTTTTTTTTTTTTTTTTTTTTTTTTTTGCTATGATAGGTTGCAGAGTTGTCTTCCAGGATATAGCATTGTAAAAATATATCCCGTAAGTGATCACGTTTTATTGAAATCGTCTGCATAGCCTAAATCAACATAACCAAACACCTTGCCATTTGTTTTTCTAAAATGCAGGCATATTTCAGAGGTTCCATAGAGATATCTGAAAATCCATTGGATGGCTTTCTACTGCTCTTTCCCCATATTAGCCACAACCGGCTCACAACACTCACAGCTTGTGACATGTTAGGGCATGTACAGATCATCGCATACACAAGTGATCCAACCGCCAAAGAGTAGGGGACTTTTGTCATTAAATGTCTCTCAAATTTTGTTTGTGGACTTAAAGATGATGAAATCTTGAAATGGGCAGCAAGAGGGTACTTACTAGCTTTACTTCCTTCATATTAAATCTTCTTGATGTATCCCTTTTGACTTAGAGATACAAAGTTAGCCCCTCAATCCCTTCTGATTTCCATCCCTAAAATCTTCTTAGTTGTCCCAAGGTTTTTCAGCTCAAATTCTCGGCCAAGTTGTAACTTGATTTCTTGATAGATTCAATGTCCTTTACTACAATCATGATGTCATCAATATATAATAGTAGGTAGATGAGTGTGTCCTCCACCTTCTTGAAAAACACATAGCAATCATATTGTCTTCAAGTGAAATCTAAAGTGAAGATAAAATAATCAAATCTCTTATATCACTGCCGAGGGGATTGTTTCAACCTATAGAGAGATTCCTTGAGTTTGCAAATGAGATCTGATCATTCTCAAGAAATCCCTTAGGCTGTTACATGTATATCTCCTCCTTGAGTCCTCCATTAAAGAAGGTTGTCTTCATGTCCATCTATTCAAGTTCAAAGTCTTGTGGGGCAACAAGACCATAGCACAGATGGAACTGTGCTTGACTACTGTGGAAAATACCTCTATGTAGGCAGTTCTAAGGATCTGGTTGAACCCCTTTGCGACAAGCTGAACCTTGAACCGTGAGTCTTCAACTCTATTTATGCCCTCTTTGCACTTGAACACATATTTGCAGTGAATGGTCCTCTTGTTCAGTGGAGGCTTCATTAAGTTGAACATCTGATTCTTATGAAGGGACAGTTTCTTATCGTGTGATTAGAGTTCAATTAACTAGATTACTTTGCATTGCCTATGCAATGTCTGCGAAAAGAGATGAAACATTCTCACCAATAGATTAAATGTTGAGTGAATAGTTGTAGTTGCCCAGGAGCTAGATCTATTCGAGTTATTGACTTCTTTTGCAATAGCTAAGGCATAAGTAATACAATCAACATAAGTATACTAGGGTGGCATATATCTCCCTACGAGATTGATTTTGAGCTGAGTAATCATTATCAGCATTTTGATCTTCAGTAGCACAAGATGCAAGAAAGGATGACTCCTCCTAAATCGAAGAATTTGGTAATTAGTCAACTATTATGCTTGGTTGATCGTTGGAGTCAGAGTAGTTAATGAAGATCTCAACATAGCACACTCATTGAATATGATATCTCTACTAAAAGTGATTTTTCTACCTTTTGGATAATAAAGCTTGAACCATTTCACTACCATCTTGAAACTGAGAAAGATGCACTTAAAGTGATTGTGGTTTAAGCTTGTCATTGTCAATGTAGGTATAAATTGGAGAACTGAAGATGTAGAGTAGGGGGTAGTTGGCATGAAAACAACTCCAAACTTCCTGAGTTGTCTTTTTTCTGATGGTGATAGAAGGAGATTGGTTGATCAAATACACCACCATTTGGGTAGTGTGTGCCGGATTGTCATATTGATGTGGGACAAATGAGACCTTAAAGTATGAATCCTTTAAAAGTAGTGATTGAACTTGACTTGGAGTAGAATCAACTAAGGTTTAATAAAATACGAGATCCCGCAATTTGAAAGATGGATCGTCTTAATTACCGTAATAGGGATTTCTACTTCAAAGAGTTAGAAATAATATCACAACTATGTGTAAGGATCACTAAATCAATGAGAGAGGGCTAATCTATGATCACTCACACTAAGAGCATGTGGATTATTTTAGAATTGATCAAATATCATGAAATTTAAGAAGTCAATGTACCTTAATGGAGATCCCTTTCATAAAGAGTTCTTGTGGTTTCTGAAGGTGGCTCTCTTTGATGGAACTCCCACGTTAGAAAAGAGGGTGAAAGTATAGAAATGGAAGAGAGATACCAAGGAGATACCAAAGGAAAAGTAAAGTCAAGAGAGAGAGAGTGAAGCCGATGGAGAGAGGGGAGAGAGGGAGAGGGAAATAGAGAATAAATGAGAAGATTGAAAGGAAAGGACGTGAAGGGAATCGTCAGAGAAATAGAGGGCTAGTGGGAGAGCGTGAGCAGAAGAAATAGTGAGGGAAATGACACGTGGAGAAGAGAGAGAAAGAGGAAACCGTCCGCGCGAGAGAGAGAAAGAGAGAGAGCGATGCGCGGGAGAGAGAGAGAGAGAGAGAGGGCGACGCGCGGGAGAGAGAGAGAGAGAGAGAGAGAAGAAGACGATGCGCGGGAGAGAGAGAGAGAAAAAGAGGATAACGCGCGGAAGAGAGAGGGTGACGCGCGGGAAAGAGAGAGAAAAGGTGACGCACGGGAGAGACAGAGGACGACGCGCGGGAGAGAGAGAGAGAGAGAGAGAGAGAGGATAACATGCGGGAGAGAGAGAGAGAGAGTAACGTGCGGAAGAGAGAGAGGGCGACGCGCACGAAATAGAAAGAGAGAGATAAGAAATAGAGAGAGGTAACGCACGAAGAGGGGTGAGAAAGAAAGAGCGCATGGGAGAGGAACGCGCGAGGGAAGGAAGACGCGCGAGAAAGAGAGAGGAAAGAGAGAGAACGCGCAAGGGAGAAACGCGCGAGAAAGAAAGAGAAAGAGAGAGAAGGTAGAAGAGACCAAGTCTGGAAACTTACCCAATGACTATCCGTAAACAGGTCCCTACATGCCCCTTTTATAGGTACTGATCTAACAGTTAATAAAAAAGGGGCGTGAAGGAGAGAGAGAAAGAAGGGGTAGTTATAGACGCCCCCCTTTGGTGCCAAATGGCACCCCTTCAAAGGATGACATAAGATGGTTTCCATTGGTGCCATGTGGTGCCAATTCATTGGTGCCAGGTGGCATTGAGTGTTCTCTGGCACAGCCTTCGTAGCTTATTCTCCTATCGGTTCTTCTTCCTCCTCTTTGACTTAATGGAGAAAACATTGACTGATTGTCCCCATCACATATGCCGAAGAATTCTTTTGAATTTGAAGAATTCAAGAAATTCCTTTGAACATAATTCCATCCTATTATCTATTCTCAAAACCTTCACATAACGCTTGGTCTATTTCTCTACCATAATCATTCATTCTTTAAAGGGTCGAGATACCTCTAATTTCTGCTTCAAAAAATAAACCCATACTTGCCAATAGGAGTCATCCATGAAGGTCAACGTATAATAAGCTCCACTTTAGGAGGGAACAGATGAAAGACCATAGAAGGTGTCATAGGGTTCCCTTTGTAGTCAAGAATGTCCTCTATGTTGTGAGATAGAGAGAGAGAGAGAGAGAGAGGAGGCATCTCTCACATATATAGGGAGAGGCCCATAAGGCCCTTTCACACTTCCCCTCAAGTTAAAGAGTAGATATTGAGCATTCCTAACTTGTTGCAAATGGTGTCATAAGATATCCTAGTCAAATTCTTCGTGAAAATGTCCACTAATTGGTCTAATGACATAACTCATAGTGTAGCAATTGAAAGATCTAAAGGCTAAGTGAAATATCAAGAGGAGGGGCTGAATTGATATTTCAATAATCTAGATTTTCTTTCTGATATGTCAACACACATGTTAACATTATTTTATGTGATTATCTACGTATAGACTCACTTTCTCTCTCCTCTGATGAGTTATCTCATGATTTTCTCTCCCTCATTAATGAGACAAACTTTTTATACTAGGGGCGAATCACCTAGCTACTTTCAATCCCGAAAGATTCTTTCTACTAGTTTTCAACTATTTTTACATACTAAAATTAATGGGATTAGTGACCCAATACCTCAGGTTCAACCTCCATAGAGATTCAGCCCGTTATAGGCCAATTATGGCTTAGAGCACCTCATGCCTTTGCCCAAAACCATTCTCCACTCATGACCCAATTACCTTAGGGCCTGATGGAGAGCCTCCTTAAAAGATTCAAACTTTTTCTTAATCACCAATCGTTGATGAAGAAGGATGATGCAGTTTGTGCGCAATTGAAGCTTGGCGGTGATGTTTCTCGATCATGAGAGAGATTTTTCGTGGTAGATCGAAGTAGAATCATTTTTGTTGATCTTTCTAACTTTTTTTTACTTTTAAGATATTATCTTCCAATGGATTTCTATATTTTGCTCAAGAGATAAAATTGAAAAGTCAATTTAAATACTTACCATTTTCTAAAACACGTGATAATGACCTCTAACCATTGCGAATTCGATAACTTGTAATTTCTCAATCCATTTGATTTGAAATTTAAATTTGAGATTCTTCTCTAATAGACATACAAGTTTTATGTTAACACTATCTTCATATTCAAATGTTGAGCTAGTCATTTTATCCACATAAGCAATTGACATGTCACCATCTAGATTTTCGGTTCAAGACTCATGAGAGTTCATTTAATATTTCAAATCATTTTTATTTTCTTTTAATGATAAACGTGACTAATAAATAAAGGGCTATACTTAAATGGTCAAATAATCATAAATAAATAAACTAAAAATATAACCATCATTACTATTTCATTTACCTACTAATATTTTTTTCAAAAAATATTTATTCATATAAATGTGATGCTTCATCTATTTATCAATTCACTTAATTTCAAGGTTTAATCCCTTGGATCAATGGGTTAAGCATAATATCACAAGATAAATAATAGAGTTTATTACATGAAATCTATTAGACATTTATGATAATCTTGTGAACAATATATAACCTCAATTATATATTTTCTCATTTAATTGTAATATCAAAATATATGCCCAAGGGCATCAACAATAATGAGCCCCTTGAGAACCTTATTTGGTATGTAGTGATAGTCTACCTCAACATACATCATACATTCATGAAATGTTGAATTACTTGTAATGAAGATAATTTTTTTATTATTGTAATATATGTGCATAAATGTGTATATTTTAAACTTTAGTTCTTAAAGAAGTAAGTGTATTCATATCATCTCATATGTCATGTTTGTCATAGCTTTATATTTTCAACACTAGAGTGAGAGACAATATTTTATTTCTTACTATGTTCAGTGATGAGACTTCCCCTAAGGTACGTGTAGTACATGGATGTAGATTTTTTATTACCTTTGTCACCCACATAACAAGAATTAAAGTAAGCCTCAACGTGGAGTTGTCCATGTGATTCACATATCAAGCCTTGTCCTAGAGCTCATTTTACATATGCTAATACATGTAGTGCTCTTAACTAGTGCACTTATCATGGCTCATGCATAAATTGAATTAAAAGCCCCATGGTGTAAATAATGTCAGGATGAGTGACTATCAAATAGATTAATTTTCTAATCAGTCACCTATATTGATTAGTATTGATGCCCTTGGGCATAGATTTTGATATTACAAAATATATGATAAAATATATACATGATTGATATAGTTCACAAGATTATGATTTATAGATTTCATTACTTATCTTGTGACATTATAACTAATCTTGAGATTAAGAGAAATGATGAAGAGATGAAGCGTTACACATTGATAAATATTTGTTAGAAAATAAATATTTAATAGGCAAATGATGATTATGTTTTTAATTCATATATATATGTTTATTTAACCATTTAAGTACATCTATTATTTAATAGTCAAGTACATCATTAAAAGAAAAAGAAAAAGGTTCGAAATATCAAAAGAGCTTTCATGAGTCTCGAATTAGAAATTTGGATGGTGACACGTCAGTTATTTACGTGGAGAAAATGACCAACTTAAAGCTCGAATATGAAAATGAAGTTAACAAGAAAGTTGTTCCTCTATGAGAGAAAAATCTTTGGTTCGAATTTCAAATCGAATGGACCAAAGAATAGAAAGATATTGAATTTTCAATAGTCAGAGGTTGTTGTCGCACATTCTGGAAAATGATAAGTATTCAAACTAGCCTTCTGACTTTGTCTCTCGAGCAAATTATAGAAATCCATTAGAGGACGATGCCCTACAAGTAGAAGAAGTAAAAAAGATAAAAAAAATGATTCTACTTTGATTCACAACGAGCTATCTCTCTCATGATCAAGATTTGTCATAGTCGAGCATCAACTCATACTTCTTCATACTTCTTCAATCAATGATTGGTGATCAAAAAGGAGTTTAAATCTCTTGAGGAAACTCTCCATCAGGCCCTAAGGTAACTAGGTTGTGAGTGGAGAGTGAGTTTGGGTAAAGGCATGAGGTGCTCTAAGCCCTATTTTACCCGGAAGGGGTTGGATCTCTATAGAGGTCAAACTTGAGGTATTGGGTAGTTGATCCCATTAAAATCAGTGTGTATTTTTGAGAAAACTAGTGGAATACCGGTAGAAAAGATCCTCTAGGACTGAAAGTAGCTAGGTGAGGGGCGAACTAGTATAAAAAGATCTTGCCTCGTAGTGAGATCTTGTCGGAAGAGAGAGAAAGTTATCCTACGCGAAGATAATCACATAAAGTTGTGTTAACACGTGCATTGACACATCTAGCATTCAAAAAAAAAATTCAAGATTTCTAAAATACCAATTTACCCCCCCTTTTATTATTTTGTCTAGCCTCTAAATCTTTCAATTAACACTCTCAAGGATAAGAAATGTAATGTCCCAAAAATTGAGCCGTGAGTCAATCAGTGATAACTTAGGTTTACAACCTAAAAGACCAACTCTTTTAAGCAGATTCAATACATTTGCACTGAGAAAAAACCGTCCATCATATTGATAGACGAACTTGATGCCTAAGAAGTAACAAGGCTTGCCTATGTCATGAGTGATAAAGTGTGTATGTAGATGAACCTTAGCTTGGTCAATACTACTTGTGTCGCTACCTGTGAAAAGAATATCATTAACATGAATAATTGAAATAACATTCCCAATAGTAGTCTATTTGTGAAAGATAAATAGGGTCTATTATGTTTGCCTTAAGGTCATATAGCGTGATGACCTTACTAAACTTAACAAACCATGCTCTATGACTTTATCTAAGATTGTAGATCGTACAGTAAAGAAGATATACCTTAGATGACTTCCCCTAAGTAACATCCCCTAGAGGCTGCTCTATAAAGATGTGCTCAATTAAGTCCTTATAGAGAAAGGCATTAGAAATGTCAAGTTGACTGAGTGTCTATCCTTGGTTGATACTCAAAGAGAGCAATACATGAATGGAGTTAAGGCAAATTGTCAAAGAGAATATCTCTTTGTAGTCACCTCCATATGCTTGAGAGAAGCTCCAAGCCACTATACATGTTTTGTGTCAATTGATAGTGTCATTTGGGTTATATTTGAGTGTAAACACTCACTTACAAGTAATGATGTTGGTATTATTGGGATGATGAACCACTTCTCAAGTATTGTACATGAATAGTGCATTGTACGCTAAATTCATAATCACTTTCCACTTAGATACATATAATGCCTCTAAGTATGTCTTGGGAATTGACCAAGAGGTAATTAAGAGGGCAAAGCTTTGAAAAAGTGGGATGAAGATGGTCATAAAAAAAAATGAGAAATAAAATGAAGCATGCAACTCTAAGTACCTTTATATAATATGATATGGAGATGAAGATCAAAGCCAAGTAGTGGCAATAAATTTGAGAAGATGGTTGAAGTGATGACCAGCGGAGGCAGTAAGTTTGAGTTTGATGATGCAACAAGCATTGAGAATGGTAACTCCTCTAAAATAGGTAACGGTAAAGAGGGTGAAGGTGGAGACAGATGAGTTGTTGATGGAATAAAGCTAGTAGAGAAGAATTGAGCATCTTTTAAGAAGATGACATCAACCGAAACTATATATCACCAGCAATCTAGAAGAGAGATGTGATAACCCTTTTGGGTTCGAGAGTAGCCAACAAAGACACTCTTATGGGCCCTAAAAGAAAGTTTGAAGAGATTTGATGAATGATCCTCAATAGAGGTGACAAATGAAAGAATTTGTAATGGTAGAGAGAAAAGATCTACATGAGGATGAAGATGATTTTCCTCTACCCCCAAAGGTGAAGAGGAAAGTCAATTAAGAAGATAAGTGGTAGTGAAAATGACATCAGACCATAGGTAGTGGGGAACTCCCATTTATACAAGTAGTGTATGGGTCACATTAAGAAGATGACAATATTTGCACTCAATTACCATATTTTGTTAAGAGGTGTAAGCGCAAGACGTTGATGAAGAATGCTAAGGGAGGTACAACTTTCTTAAAGTGAACCTTAGACAATTTCAAAAGCATTGTCATTTTAGACAATATTTGGAGTCAAAGATTATTGAGTAAAAATATCCCACAAAAATTGTCGAACAATAGGAAAGACATCAATGCTATCTTTGAGGAGATAAATTAATGAGATTCAAGAATAATCATTCACAAAGACAATAAATATAATATTTATGATCAAGAAGAGAAGTGGTACAAGAGGGACCTCACATATCATAGTGAATCAAATTAATAGTTTAAGACTCTTAATAAAACTAAGGCATTTGTAAGTAACATGATAGTATTTACCTAATTGACATCATTCACACAAGAAGGAAAATATTATTGTCTAAAGAAGAACTTGCTGATAACATGCTCATTATTACATTAATATTATGAATTTTATATGTATATTTGTATTAAAATGATCATATATTCATGTTATTATAACTTAAATGATTAATTTTATTTTTAGAATGATTATATGATTTTTCAAAATTTTGTGGTCTTTTTGCAGAATTTTCTGACATCGAATTAGTAAAGAAATTAGTTTTACAAGTCAGAATATATTTTCTTGGATTTATTAATAGGCTCTTATGGTTTTAAATAGTTGGGATTTAATGTTGTCTCGATACATGTTTCAATTGCATTCACTCGTTTTTGCCAATGATTGTTCCAATCATTGCGAAATTATGGCATTGCTATTTGCGAAGGCATAATGCACATGACTAATACTATTATTTTCAGTGCACAAGGATGTGATGAGATGAAAAAATCTAAAGATCAAAACTACAATAAATGCAAGCTGAAGTCTAGCACACACCTGTACATGAGGTGGAAAATTCATGCCTAATCATGGCTGTTGGTTAGAGCTTCTGAGGACGTGGAACACTAAATGAATTTGGCAACGACGTGGAGGAAAAAGAGAGGAACACTAATGGCTCAAATTAACCCAACTTCAAATCGCAATATCTAACAATCCAAAAGTAGTTCTCGGCTGAAATTTTGAGGGCTGCTTCATCATTATCTCCTTTGTCCATCCATACCTTAGGTTATATTAAAGGAGCACTAAAAACTTGATTTTGGGGATACCTTTGGAGTTTCACCCCCAACATTGGTTGGGCAACTAGAGATCATCCCATATGTTCAAACTTCAATTCTAGTAAGTTTTCTTCTTAGTTTAATTAATTCTCACTTATCTAATTTAAAATGTAAAGCTTATGTGGAATATACAAGCCTTTTTTGAGTCATTTAATCAAGAGCAATACTAGGCTGATCTTGATCACACTAAAAATCCAAAAAAATTAGGTTAAAGTTCTTCTTAGTTTTGATAGTTGGGTCTTTAATCACATCTTCCTACATTTAAATATATTCTCTGATCTTGAATATCCTGACATTCAAAAGAAGATCAAGATGTCCTAGATCATCTCATTATTTTCACTCTATTCATCTCACTTCCTTCACTCTTGCTTCTACCTAAATTCTTCTATCGTTTACCAAAATTAAAATTCACATTAATACTGAGTAGTGCAGAAATGCTCTAATTAGAAGTATGAGTTAGTTGTAGGAGCTCCTTTTGCTCCTGACTCTAGCCCTTTATAAAGTTAAGAAGTTCCTCTCTCTATGGTTCGACCCCTTACTGCAATAATTAGTATTGTGTTTAAGGTGAAATTATAAATATTATTGCATAAGTATTAGTTAATCAATGACATAGTCAACCCCTAAAATGAACTTATCTTTTGGCAACATTGTCGGGGAGGTAGGTGTCCATTAATCTAAATTTTAGTAGGTAAAAGAGTTCCTTCTATTCATGTTTTACTTTCCTATTTTTCTTAAACTTCTTTCCATACTTTTTTTAGCTAACTTGAGAGTCACTAATGGTTGGCTTGAGTTTTGTATGTATGCACAAGAGGAGATCCTTACACCCTCATAGAGTTGACCTTGGAGTAGTTAGGAGAAGCCCAACTGTGGAGGTTGTCTTTGAGAGCTTAGAAGGAGATAATCAACTATTTGAGGATGAGATGGAGGGTGACCAAAACTAGTTAGGAAACCAAGGACTAAGAATAATGAAGTTGAGAGAATATTCAGATCTTTTTGAAAGTCAAACCCACACCAAGTTTAGTGTCCCTCTAATAATTATAAATTAGTAGTTACATCTATGCATTAATATCTTATATATAGATGCTCATTAGTGGGTAGAGAATGCAATTTTACATATATTACTAACTCATTATGACATTCATAACGATTTATCATTTAAGTCCTATTGTATATTATTTTACTTGTTTTATTGATATTATAAGACTAACCTCACTTAACTTTTATGAAGTCAAGTGATGATTCTCTCATATTTTCTTGATAATTATTTGATTTCAAGGACTTAGCAAGCTTATATTATGAGTTAGAAGTAATGGAAGAAGTTCAAATTCTCAGCCTAAGAAAATGCTCAAATCTTATGAAGAGAGCCAACCTAATATGTTTATGGGCTCAAGAGAGGACATCACTCTGGCCAGGCCCATTTGGATTTTTTATTGATATTATAAGACTAATCTCACTTGACTTTTATAAAGTGAAGTGGTAATTCTCTCATATTCTCTTGATAATTATTTGATTACAAGGACTTAGTGAGTTATATTATGAGTTAGAAGTAATGAAAGAAGCTCAATTCTCAGCTTAAGAAAATGCTCAAGTGTTATGAAGAGGGCCAGCCTAATATGTTTATGAGCCCAAGAGAGGACATCACTTTGGCCAGGCCCATTTGAATTTAAGTGGGACAAGACTTTGGCCCAGCCCATTTTGACTTAAAAGGAGTATCAAGAGATGAGATCTAAGGCATCTATTTTAAGACATCTTAAGATGAGAGTAAGAGGAAGATTAGAGTGCCGCCCTCATGAAGAATCTAAGCCGTCCACCAAGAGAGATGGTTATTCATCATAATCATCTATTAGAGGGGCCTAATTCTCTAGAGGATTAAGGCATCCTACCCCCCTCTTGGAGGACACTTTTTAACTTTCTCTCTAGCAGCGGCTAGCCAAAGGAAAAAGGAGAGAAATCAAGACCCAGTCAACGGCATTCTCATGCTCAAGATCGTCATGGAGAGGAGATTGCCTAGAGCACACTAAGATCATCATGGATCAAGCATCACTTGGCCTAGGACTGGCGCACAGCGAGGTTTGTGCATGATCCAGATTTGGGTCATTCTTATAATCCTCTCTATGGATAGATTAATACTTAGTTTGAACTAATTTGATCATCTATTCTATCATCATCTTGTTTTATATTCATTCTCTCCTCATCGTCACCTTCTCCATCTCTCTTATTTTTATCATTTTCAAATTTGGTTCCGTCCATCATCATCTTGTATATATGTAAATGTAGGAAATAAAAGAAGTAAAATTCATACTCTTGTTACTCACACTCCCTAAGGATCGACCCTTACTCATCCTAATTCAAATAGTGAGACTTTATAAATATTATTTGCATAAACTTGAATGCATTACGACGACATATTTAGCCCCTAAATCAAGTTCATCACCCTTTGGCTAAGAATATGTAGTTCATAATAAACCCTAACATGTTGTAACTTCTACCTACTTTTTATGGGAGGTTTAATAAAGAACCTTATGAATTTCTTGAGGATTTTTTAGACATGTGTGCAACTTACAATTATCCAAGAGTATCACAAGAAGTTTTGAAGATGAGGATCTTTCCCTTTGTGTTAAAGGATAGAGATAAGTAGTTTAAATCGGTGGGATAAGATTTTCAGTCTTGGAGCGATATGGAGAAGTGTTTTCTCTAAAATTTTACTCATTTGGGAAGACAAATTCACTTAGGAAGGTGATCAGAGACTTCACCCAAGGCAATGACTCATTTAGTGAAACATGGGACAGGTTCATGGCACTCACTAGGAAATGCCCACACCATAACATCCATCTTAGGAACTAGTTCAGATTTTTTATGGAGTGCTGAACAACAATGAAAGGAACATGTGGACATATCTAATGGAGGAATATTCTTGGAGACTCATGTTGATGAATCTATGAAGCTCATGAAGACTCATGTTGGGCATATCGACAAAGTTTTTCTAACAATGGCAAGAATACAGAGCCAAGGCATGGGGGACTTATTGGTGTCAAGGAAGTGGAACCTGAGTTCAGAATAGACAAGGTGGAAAGAGACATTGGAAGAATGGGGAAGGCAATAGAAGAACTAGTTGAAACTTTTAAATCTTTTATGCAGGCCACTATTGCTCCTAACCATTTTTGTTCTTTTTGTTCAACTGATGAACATGCTAATGAGTTTTGTCCTATGAGTGAACAGGTCAATGCATTTGGAATAGTAGATGAAGCCACACCTCCTAGAACATTAAAGCCAACTATGGGGGTCAAAGCTAGAACAAAGGAGCAAGGAACAGTTTTTCAACCTAAATCTTGTGCTCCTCAACACACACATAACTTCCAAAACTACTCTCAACAACCCAAATCCTTTCCCTCTCATTCTACTAATCTCACATTGTTGGAACTAGTCAAGGAATTACATGAGGACAAGAGGAACATTGACCAACATAATGCTTTCATAGAGTCCAAGTGCAATGCTAGAAGAAATGAAGAAAGAGATAGAGATTTTTTAGAGACAGCAGAAGCCCTAGCAAAACCAAATGGCTAACAAGATGAAAGCTAAAATAGATGGATTTGTTCTCATAGAACACTCAGGTCAAGTTCCAACTCAGCTTAGTATATATCCTAGGAATTTAGCTTTTTTAGATAGTAATCCTCCCTCTTCTAGTGGTAATTGTAATGAAATTTTTTATAGTGTTCCTTCTTATAATGATAATGTTCATAATTATGAATGAATGCATGCGATTTCTAAACTTAGAAGTGGAAAAACTTGCAAGAAGAGGAGAAGCTATAGAACTCAAATGACAACTCTTTAATGATAATCTATATCAATCAATCCTCTCAATGATCAAGAAATTTCACTATGAGCTTCAATTGTGCACAAAAGTGCTTCATCCATCTTCATCAACTATTAATGATCAAAACAACTAAACAACTTGATCAAGTTAGCTCTCTATCAGTCCCTAAGTTGTGAGGGGAGAGGTTATGGGCAAAGGCATAAGATGCTTTGAGCCCAAGTTGACTTAGAAGGGGCTAGATCTCTATGAAGATTGAACTTGAGTTGTTGGGTTATTGATCTCATAAATTTTTGTATGTATTTTCTAAGAAAATAATGAAATATAGTATGAAATATCCTTTGAGACTAGAAATAGATAGGTAATGAGTGAAAACTTGCAAGAAGAGTGAGAAAGAAAGCTCATACAAAGACATGGATAAGAAAATAGAGTTAGAATATGTGTCAACACATTCACCCTCAAGAAGAGAATTTAATATTGTAAAAAAACTAATTACCCCCCTCTTGGTATTTTGCCTACTCTCTTAGCTTGTACAAAATTTTGTATGGATTCTGAGTTCTACCCAATTTGTCGTAGCTAGAGAGTAATCATAGTTAAGAAATATACACTAGGAACTTCCACACTCTCAACCTCCTCAATTGACATTTGAATCAATCACTTCTTGGGCCTCTAATAATGCATCATTAGCTATGCATGAATATAGATTATTACATCAAATAGGACTCTTTCAAACATGAATATAGACATATCACATTATTATTATGATACTATAGTGCATAGACATTTATTTACCTTTGATTCTCTTTATCTATTTGAATTTATATCTTCCTATGATTATTTGACATATTTCATGTGACAAGGTTGGTGATCAATCTTGCAACCTAATATTTTTATGGAGTTTAAGTCTTAAGAAGCCATTAGGTGATTAAAGACATTTGTGGGCTTAAAAAGGAATTATGGGTTCAAGGTCCATATTACTTCAAGATGATGCTCATAAATGAAAGAAGATCCACCATCAATTTTAATTAAAGAGAAGTAGTCATCTAATAGTGGAGAATAAAACTTAAAGAGAGGCACACCATAAGGAGTAATAGTCTAAGGAAGGAGATGAAATGCTTGAAGAATTCATCTCCACATAAGGGTCAAGAATCATCATTAGAAACATGAAGACCCAATGGTTAATCTCTTAGGTTAATGAGTAGTAGCTGTTAGATCTCTTAAACTAATCTCTTATATGTGAGAGAGAGGGAACGAGAGAGGGCAGTCGCCCTATTTAAACATGTAATTAAGAATTTCATAGGTAGCTGATGATAGAAGGATCTTAGGCTTAGGTTGTCCCAACTAGGTGTGAATTTCCTAGGCTCCACATCATTAATGTGTTTTATCTAGGATTAATATGTTGGAGCCATAAAGTCATCATGTTTTGGTGATAGCAAAATCACTAAAAGTCAATTAAGAATAATCATATTCAATGAATTATGCTTCAACAATATATATGTCTAGTTGAATGATAAATGCATCATACATAAATATACAATATCTATTATGATGCAATATGTGAAATCATACACATGAAGCATGAATGTCATGATCTTAAGTATGTAATTGATAAGCTAGTCAATGAATGAAAATCTCATGATATGAATCTAAGTAGTTAAATCATAAAATCATGAGAAATACATCATATTACATATTATTGTGCGAAAGTATTATTATCTATATAAATCATGACAGTCAAATAAGTAATGGTTTGAGCAAGCAAATCAATGAGTCTAGGTAAAGTAAAATATGGTTATGAAAGCTCATTTAGTGATCTATAGACCCATGATTTTACTTTATAGTTATCTAATGATTTAAATATCAAATCAATCAAATTATCAGTCGAGCATCGAATTTATTAAAAAGGATTTTCTAAATATATGTTGAATATATGTTGAAAATCATACAAACCAATCTTGACAAAGAGTTTATGATTTCAAATATTGAGATTAAAGTTCACGAAGTATATTTACCTTTCATATCTTGTTTGACTAAATTCGAATTTGATTCATATGAGAAATTATTACTTCTATAAGATATGCTATGTAGAATTTATAACTAAGTTTATCAGATTTTTATCAGGTTTATGTAAACCAATCTCTATCGAATATGAATGTTAAGTCATAAAAGATTGACATGTTGATTTCCTTAGAGGATTTTTGAAGTAGCAAAATAACATAGCATATTGAATTCACATAAGCTTTGAATTTAATTATATTTTAAGTGAATCTAGTCATTAGAGATCTTAAAAAATATGTGAATAGTTTTCATCTAATCCATCTATAAATATTATTTATCTCTAATGAGAAGAATCAATCCTCAATTACTACATTTATTCTTCCACACATTCTTTCTCTATTTAGTAATCTTTATGCAATGCATTCAAAAAGAGTAGATAGAGAGTATTGATCAGCTAATAGTGCATTGATTGAAGAAAGATTATTCACAAGGAGCATATGCAATATATTTTTTATCCTTGAGTATGCTTAATGATGGGCCCTTCAAGCTTTTGTACCAACTGACAATAACAACAAAAAGATAAAGAATCTATCTCCAAAATATTTGTCTTCTACTACTACAACAATCTAGAGCATTCAAAGCTTATCTTTCGAACATACTCACAATGATAGAGTTTTAAATTTGTGGGTTAATTTTAGTGATTATATATCTGATCACTTGGGGAGCTGTCTTGTGAATAATAGTAGTGTAGGGCCCTTAGAGTCGTGAATCTAGATGGAGATTCTAGGTGAAATCTTAGGGGAGTTGAGCCTATAAAATCAACTAGTGTGATATGTACAATTTGAGAGTGGAACTCAAAGGCATGGAGTGTCATTGGAGAGTTGATGTAGGCCGATGCCGAATCACTATAAAATAGTATGTACATGATCACAACCAAGTAAGGATTAGCCCAATAAGAAATGGAGAAGGAGTTCACAAAGAGAAGTACTTCAACAAAAGAGAAAAAAGATGTTAATTCAACCCCCCTTTCTTGATCTTTGCTAGCCTAAAATCTAACATAAAAGAGTCCTTGCCCAAACGAAATCTATCCCACAACCTAAATGATCACTACCTCTTAGTAGAAATAAGAGAGAGAGAGAGAGAGAGAGAGAGAGAGAGAGAGATAGAGAAATCATGTTAGTTTCAACTAATCATCAATTTGGATTTGATAGATTAGATTTAGATTATTTTGATTTGTTCATCTCATTCTATTTTATCTCATCTTTGACAGCACATATTATCTTCTTTCTCATGCTTCATATTTCTTCTCATTGTGTGCCTATGTTTTACCCTTATCATCTTAAATCAAAATCAATTAAATCTTCATCCCAATTCCCTAAGAAAATGAACTAACTATCCAATCTACATTTATTTTAGTGAATCATAATCTAATCATGAGTTATATATATATATATATATATATTTATTTATTTAGTATATTGAAGCATAAGGACACCCCAATCTTATCATATCACCCTCCCCAATTGTCATCATCTTTACTAAGACATAAAGCTTGTAGGACAACACCACTTGTTTGTATCAATGGCTCACCATTGCTCCAACATTTTGTTGTACTAGATGAAGGAGATAATCTTTGGCTTATAACATGTTTGTGTGTGGCATGACAATGTGTGTGTGATCTTCATCGAGACTTATACAGCTGACGAAGCCCTAAATGCTGCCCGAATGCTGCCCAAGTGGCATTTACCTTTAATTACATAATTTTGGTGTCCTGGTTTGTACCACTATAGGTGATAAGATTCTCTATGACGTTTCAATTCTATATAATTTTGGAGTCCCAATTTCTAGTCAACAAACAGGGCCTCTACAATATGCTTTGACATGTTATTGAGATAAATCATTATGTATTGCATTTTCTGTGGTCACATTTTTTTCCTTGGTCATTTTCTATCAATTTTAAGCGAAGGATATAGAGTTAATCACTATTTTCAAAAGAATATGCCTTCAATCATATGTACTTGACTATATTTGGTTCCAATTTTCCTTTCTCGTTACCGATTAGGAAATTAGTTTGGATGAAGTTGCATAATCCTTTATTTTTCCTATTTATCCATTATATATTCCCAATCTGACCTTTTGAGGGAGAGAGAGCGAACGAGAAAGAAAACTTAATTTCATAAGATTTTAAGACGAAAAAGGAGACTGGATCAGTGTGCCGTTTAATTATTCAATTCACAGGAGTTGTTGACTTTTTTAATAAAACAACGCATAGAGACGCCTCCCACCGTCCGATCTCTCGATGCACCCGAGGCTGGGGTTCGTGGCATCTTTTGGTTGGTCCTTGCGAGATCTCGTTTCTAAGCTCTCGTTTTGGCCTATATTTTCCGGGTCCCTCGTCTCCAACCTCCTCGTTTAGCTCGCGACAGGGTTAGAGCAAGAAAGAGCCGGAAGTATGAAGGTCGCCCCGAAGATCGTCATCCTCACCGGCGATGAGGGCGGTTTGGGAGCTGCCATATCCGATGCTCTCTGCGTGAGGCCAGGTTCTGACCTCTCAAGGTGATAACTCGTCTTCCTTCTGAGCGATTCTGACCTTGTTGCAGGGCTTTTGTGCTAGGATTTCTTCGTCGCTCGACGCCCTCATTTTTGTCTCCCTCTTTTTTAATCCAGAGAACAGTCGAGCCTCCGGCTCTCGCTGGAGAAGTACGGTATTAAGGATCCTGGAGTGTCTTGCTCTCTGAATCACTTCACCGATCGTTGCGGATCTCCTCAGGCACCTCCCGCCACACTTTGTCTCGTTTGCTTCCTTTATTCTCGTGAACGTTCTGTAAACTGATAGCTATTCTCCTTTAATTCATTACTCTAAGCTGAGATGGTCGAGATGCCGATTTTCTTACTGAGCCCAGCTTTCTGTGAGAGACTCGATTCGTTCATTTTTTGACATGTGATGGATTGATTGTTGAGAATCTTCCACTTCTGGCCCTCACTGTAGGTATCAATAATACTCGTGCCAAATTTTGAGCCGCCAGTTGCTGCATGCGCAGTGAATGAGATCTTGGGATCAGTTTTGCCAGAAAATTCCTCGGATCTGCCGGTAATCATAGTTCCAACCTTTGAGCCATCGCTGAAGATCAACCAGGAGTCTAAGAAACCAAAGCTCTTTGACAGTAGAGTTGGTATTTTTGGTGTTGAAATAGGCCTGGTGACCGACACAACTCAGGCTATGCTGACCGGAATCCCTAAACCTCCTTCGTCCTTGCGGCTCAGTTGTGAAACATTGGCCTGCTTACTTCAGATGATTCGGGTATTCAAGATTCCTTCCCTCCTAATTGGTACAAATATTGGGCAACAAGGTGCATCTGCTAGAGCCCAGGATATTGAGGTACTTTTCTAGAAACTTGTCTACCTGTAAAATGTTTCTAAGTATTTTTAGGAAAATTTTACGTTTCCGAAAATAGAAAGCGTTCTTTGATTTTTAAGATTGATTTTACTTTCATTTCTCTCCAAGAAGAATTTCTCACGAAAGCCTATCTGCTTTTAGTTTTTTCGATGAAAATCACGGTTAGAAATGAAATTAGGTTCATAATCAGATACTTCAAGACATCTGTCACAAGCAGTTTATGTAAGAATTGGTTTATATTAGTTTCCCGAAGCCAGCTCTGTTGTTCTTTTTTCATGTAAAAATGGTCAACGCTTATGAGTAATATCTGAAAGACCAGGACTCAATGTTAGGCTGTCTACCAATAATACCTCCTTCCCTAGTAGGTCGGATCAAATCATGGAAACTAGTCACAATCTACAGGCCGAAAAACGTGTAAATTTAGAACAGGAGGCAGGAAAGATCCATGTCACTCAGTCTAGAACATTTTCTTTGTATTTGAGATTACATCTAGAGAAATTCCTTCTCACCGGAATATTATTTGGGTAGAGAATTTAAACGCTGGAGGCAGAATGTATGGAAATATAAATTGCCTTTTATAACTTCCCATTTTAAAGTTGCATATTCATTATGCTGGCTAAATGATCATAAATATTTGCCGAAGTGAGATGATGAAGTAGAGGAATTTGCCCCTTGTAGAAGTTACAGGATGATCACTGGAACCAAAGAGGCAGTGGGAACTACCACCAGAAGAAGGTAACTTCTGCTGTGGGAGGCATATCCCCTCAGTTTTCTTGTGATATTGATTTTTTTACAATATTTGAGAGGTAAACCTTTGGAGAAGCTGGAGATGTATGTAGGTCTGTCTGTATTGTGAGGAGGGTATCTCACTGGGGGGGCTCCCTTCGTAGCAGTATATTGGGCAGAAACAGAGAAATATATCCCTACTATGCGGTTCTAGCATAATAGTTCTACTTTGGGTTTTGAAGTCAAAACTTTTATGTAACCATTTTTTTACGAACAACTTAAGATATCGAATATTCTTGGGCTGTCTAGATGGGAGAATGAACCGAATAAGACCTATAACTTTTTATCGTAGTACATTCACTTTTCAAACATTCATATTTTTTTGGGCAAGTTGGAAACAGAGATGACATATCCTTAAGGTATCATGTTCTTCAAAAAACTGAAACATCAATATTCAAGGTGATAGATACCACGTGTCATGGCTATCAGAAAACACAGACAAAGGTTTCAAGAAAAATAAATAAATAATATTTATTCCACTCCATGAACTTATTGGATTCGAGATTTCCTGTCCTACGCTGATGGGATGAAAGAAATGGGGACAGTATGCGTTGGCCTGCCCTGACTACCAGGTTTTTCTTTGCAGTATGCGACACCTTACTTGGATTTTTCTTTGCAGGGAGTGAATGAAATTGGAGAGTTCTTGGCAAATTGCACAGGGTTATGCTTCTCCAAGAACAAGATCAACTGGAGAGAGAAAGAGAAATCAAGGTCACAAGAACCATGGCGAGCATTGTATGGTTGAAGTTTCAGCCGTGTCCCACTAGGAAAATGCTGCCGCATTCATCCCTTATAGTTCTCGGTGCCTGCTTATTAATAGGCAGCTCATGAACACCACTACATTCACCTTATTCAGGTAAGGACGTCAGCCCCTCTTTCTCTGAAGAATCCGACTGGGTTGCTGTTCTTCTTGGTCAAACAAGAGTATACGGAATGCTAGGCTCCCCTCATGTGTAGTTGAACTAGTCAACCTTTAAACGCTGATCTGATTACTAGCTTGATGATGGGTCAAGATCTTCTGCGACCCCATCTCATTTTGTTTGGTCTAAGGATTTTCTGTCCTTCCCTCACTAATTTTTTGAGGAAATCAACTGTTCATCATGAAATGTGATCTTAAATTTTACTTGTTGTGATTAAATTTTTGATCAAATAACTTTGCATCTTGCTTGACTCAAGATAAATTTACATATTTATCTTATAGAACATTGGTTTAGAAATGATCTGTTCACTGGGGTGATCAGAGATAGGTGTAGAACAATTATAAAGATCTGACAAAATAAAAAAAAATCCTTGAGGTTTTTATTTTCTTTATTTGTTGCTTTCGTGTCCCTGATTTTCTCATGAAGATAGCTTTTCGTTCTTACACATGGATGAAACTGGTCATCACTTTTTTTTTTTACTCACTGTGGGGTACTTATTAGGTTGAATGGAATGATTTTGTCGTATCCAGAATAATACTAATCCAACGCACTTAATAAAAAAAATGTGACCAATTAACCAACCAATAAAAATTACGCCTTAAAATTGACGCCTATAAATGGTGGCTACTAAGTTTCAAACCCATACAGCTCTCTCAATAAGGAAAAAGCGCTCATTTTTGCTAGAAAACTCCTGCAATTAGAGGAAACCCATTATTAATCACCGTTGACCACTCAGTGCAGCCCGTTTTGTTAAGGGCGGATAGACCGAGTCCTTGACTGCCTGAGACTCTTTTCATGGCGGACAGAAGATTATTGGTTATTTTTCGCATCATAAGACTTCTTAGGGTTTATTTGTAAATCTCGAGACCTATTTCTGAGTCGAGTTTAAAGGGTTAATTAACGAATTTGCCAAAAGAGAAAATAACGAGCGAGGAATGTGAAGATGAATACGACCTTTTTTGGAGGAATTGTATAAAAATTACGACTTTCAGTTATATTTTATGCTAAAAACTGAAATATATTGATGCTAATGGAACCGTGGGTTTTCTATAACGCCGTCGCTGAGAACCCGGTGGAGATTTTTTTAGCGGTTCCTCGTCGTTTGGAATGACTTCCATTCTAACGGCTTAGAAGAGTCTTGGCCTCTGAGAGAGAGAGAGAGAGAGAGAGAGAGAGAGGGAGGGGGACGGTGGGGGGCCAAACTGGGTCCTCTGCCCCGTTGAAGGCTGTTATCCGTTCTTCCACAACAGACTTGTACGTGACAAAAATTTCGCACCCCACTTCAGACGGAGGGGAAGGGTCCTTTCTCTCTCTCTCTCTCTCTCTCTCTCTCTCTCTCTCTCTCTCTCTCGCCATCCTTCCCCTGCTATCGCTCATCCACCATCGATGAACTATCACCAGCACAGGGCACACGCCATGGACCCGTCGGCCTACGGCCAGCCGGGCCCGCCGAGGTACGTAATGCTCTCCGAGGTCGGCAATGGCACCCTTCAGCCGCCCCCCGGCCGCCGCAACCTCCCCCGCTACTACTCCCGCAAGACCAGCAGCGGCGGCCGGGCCTGCTCCTGCGGCTGCGCCGCCCTCTTCTGCTGCTGCCTCCTCTCCCTCCTTCTCGCCTTCCTTCTCTCCCTCCTTTTCCTCTTCCTCGCCGTTGACCCCAAGTCCCCTTCTTACACCGTCTCCCACCTCCAAGTCGCCGCCTTCGACGTACTCCCCGACCTCTCCCTCCGCACCGAGCTCCGCGCTGGCGTGCGCGCCGAGAACCCCAACGAGCGCATCGCCATTGCCTACGGCGAGGGCGGCGCCGTGGCGGTGGCGTACCGCGGGGCGCCGCTGTGCACCGGGGAGCTGCCGGCCTTCTTTCAGGGCCACCACAACACCACCACCATCGAGGTGTTGCTGCGCGGAAAGAGCGCGCTGGGGAGCGGCGTGCAGCAGGCGCTCATGGAGAGCCGCCGCTCGGGGAGGATCCCCCTGGAGGTGTACGTCAAGGTGCCGGTGGTGCTGCGGCTGGCCGGCGCGGTGGACCTGAGGAAGGTGACGGTCTCCGTCATGTGCTCCCTCGTCGTCGACAGCCTCGCGCCGAACCAGAAGGTCGGCATCAAGTCGGCGCAGTACAAGTTCAACGTCGAGTTTTAGATCACCAAGGAGGGATTTTTTTTTCTTTTTTTCTTTTAACAGGCGACAGGAAAATACGACCAACGGCTTATTTTGTTTCATGTATTCTTGTTTTTCGGCGTTGCGGCTCTCAATTGTTGAGAGAGGAGCCGCGTTGTGTCGGTCAAAACAGTGCCCACAAAACCAGGATCAAACTGCTCTTAATGCTTTGAATGATGCGTGTTATTGACGGGGGCGGGGCCCATGAAATCATGCGATAAGCTCCTTCCCTTCACATCCTGGAAAGTAGTAGATTCGATGAACGGTTCATCTGTTTACCGGCTTTGATCGTCTCATAAATCCTGATAATTTTATATCTTACGAAAATGAAGTTGACTAGCCAATATTCCCTGATCTAAGCGTAATGCCGATACAGCTTTCGCCAGAATCTGTGAGAGCGACGAATTGGAAATATTTCAGTTCCGTGCATGAGTCAACGGCAACCACATGGGATTATGCAACCTACGGCCTTGCATGGGAAATCGATCATGCAAATCGGAGACCAGTTTTAAACGTTTGGTATAGAACCCGCTACGTGAGCCATCTCCAGTCCGGGTCCGAATTGGATTGAGTTTAGAGGTGTCGAATGATCCAGTCCTCTGGTCATATGATCAGATCTGCCCCCTCCCCCTCTTGATTGGCTAGCTACTCACGACCCAAGTCGATAAATTTTGATCGGCGCGTATGTAGCAGTCACATCACGTCTTGTTAAACCGGAGAAAACAGCCTAAGAGAAATCATATCTCCTTGGACTTGGACGCTACTGACATCAATCTCCATCTTTATCTTCGTTCTGGTACCAATTTGATCGGGCAATTCGTCCCGTTGGAGCCCACTCAACAGTTTTCTTCCAGTTGGGTAATCTTGGTCATATGCTTCCTCCACAGCAACCCACGGTGGAAGATTATTGGAAGTCTTTGCCAGTTTAAAGTATAATTTGATCAGCTATTTCCAGTTGGGGCGATGGACGATTTCATGGTGGATTCAGGTCTGAATTGACGACGTGAATTACGTTAGCTCGTCCAAAGCGTTACTGACATGATTTTGGCCCCTAATAAAAAAATATGACCAAAACTGAGTAATGTAAAAAGGAAAAATAAACATATAGCCACTGACAATACCCATTATATTCACACGGTTATAAGCTTATCCAACAATTTCCTCCTACCTTAAATTTGCCGAATCAGGCATGTTTGTTCCTGGATGAAAATAAAAAAAGGATAAAATTTTGGAAAATTAATCAACGGAATTTTTTATAATTAGAAAAAGGTTGAAATTTTTTACTTCGGAAGGCAATATGTTAAGCCAAGGTTGTCTTCGAATTCCAAATTTTACAATAAAGCTCCTTGGATAAAGCTATCGCCCTATGAAGTCTTACTCTGGCGTTGTCATTTATTTCCAAGGCGTAGATTGAACGAATGCACTCTACAAAATTCACAAGAATGGCATAGAGGGAGACCTCTATGAAGTCCAAGCGCAGTCCCCAAGGAATAGAAAGACGAGGGAAGGGAAGAGGCTGAGACGGAGGGCTTGCTGAGAGTGGGGACCCATAGTGGGAGAATAAAAAGGGTGTGGCGAGAGCAAACTCACATCTCTAGTCATTACTCTAATATAGTTTAATGAGAAAGAAAAGGATTACGACTTGAAATTCCCCATAGGAAGCTTTTTTCATGGCGACTGACGCGACAAGATTGTGAGCAACCGAACTGCACCAGAACCCGAGATACCTCCGAACGATGACGCTCACGGCAAGCTTTTGGTGGATCGCGGTTCGGTGCAGAGTGGTTCTCCCGTCCCTCTTAAAGTTCACATAAGCATGGACATGGCGGAAACACAGACTTTCCCCTCCTTTCAACCTTCCGCTCCTCCCGCCGGGCGATGGAGATCGTCGATGACGGGGAGAGAGAGGCCCAGCTGGCCATTCCGGCCATGGCGACGATGGGAGCAGTGCGAAGCTACAACTTCCGGTCCGAAAAAGAAGTCTCCGTCCCAAAGCCATGCTTCGAGAGGCCCGTGGATCTTAGGATGGACGTGGAGAGTGGATCTTCTCCTGTATTTAAGAGCAACCCCCTCCCAATTTTCCTCAAGGTATGTGTGTTTACGTGTACGCCTTCTCTCATAGATTTCCTTCGAGTTTCTCCGTCCGGGTGGTGGTGATGGGCAAAGAGGACCTCTGGTTTTGGTGATGTCAAGTTTGAGGACGTCGAGTACACGGTGGGGCCTCATCCCAGGGACCCTGTTTGGGGGGCGGTGCGGAATGTTGGCTCCCAGCTGAACGGTCGCAGGCATATCCTGAAGGGGCTGACGGGGAGCGTCGGCCCTGGTGAGGTGTTGGCTCTGATGGGTCCGTCCGGCAGCGGCAAGACAACGTTGTTAAAGATCGTCGCCGGAAGACTGAGCGATAACGTCAAAGGAAGCATCACCTATAATGATATTCCATATAGCAGCGCCCTTAAGAGAAGGCAAGTGGCCTCCTCCTCTCTCTCTCTCTCTCTCTCTCTCTCTCTCCCCCGCTAGCGATCTATCTGTCTATATGTCTATTTCTCTGTCCTTCGGTCCTTCCCTCTCCACTTCTTTTTTATGACGACTTATGCCTTCGCCCATTAAAACAACTGATCTGATATACAGGATTGGATTCGTAACACAAGATGATGTTCTCTTCCCTCAGCTGACCGTCCAAGAAACCCTCGTATTTGCTGCATTTCTGAGGCTGCCTACCAATATGAGCCGCCAACAAAAGCTCCAGAGGGCAGAGTTAATCCTCAAGGAACTGGGTCTAGAGAGGTCAGTTCCATCAAATCTCGCCAAGGTTCATACCTACAGGAAACAGAAAAAAAAAAAAAAAAAACTAGAGAACCTGCTTAAAGAAGCATCGAACACATTATATTTCAATGATAAAAGATGTTTCTTTTATAAATTTTCTAGTGATCGGAGGCTCAATGTATCTTCAATTAATTCCATCAAGAAACCCGTGCTACAGATGCCGTAATACAAGGATAGGAGGAGGATTCGTTAAAGGCGTATCTGGAGGAGAGAGGAAGAGAACCAGCATTGGCTATGAAATTCTCGTCGATCCTTCGTTGCTCTTGCTTGATGAGCCAACATCAGGCCTTGACTCAGCCTCTGCGAACAGGCTCCTCCAGATTCTTCGAAGACTCGCCAAGGTACCCAGATCGTAAATCATATTAACCACAAATAGTTATGAGTGGTTCATGAATATTTTTCTAAACAATTATTTTCCAGGCCGGAAGGACGATTATAACAACGATTCACCAGCCCTCAAGCAGGATATTCTATATGTTTGATAAACTCTTATTAATATCAGACGGTTATCCGATGTACTACGGTGAAGCCACCAACAGCATGCAGTACTTCTCATCACTGGGTTTCGTCCCTCAGCTGGCGATGAACCCTGCGGAATTTCTGCTTGATTTGGCCACTGGGAATGCGCACGATATGAATATCCCAGAGGCCTTGCAAACGTTCCGACTCGGAAGAAATTGCACAGGATATAGTAAAGGTAACGTCATTCAATGATACTTCAGACGAATATGCTATAAATAACTAGGGATAAGGGTATATGTATATATACAGATACAGGTAGAGAGGCGGACAGAGATATGGGTTTTAAGGAATTTTATCAGATGAACACCGTGTGAAACAGTTTTTCTTAAATCATCGAGCTTTTGGATTAGTATTTTTCTTTTTCCTCTTTCCACCAGTGTAGTGATTGAAGCGGCGGGAGAGGAGGGGAGAGAGAGAGAGAGAGAGAGAGAGGATTTCATCAATTAAATTCATCCAAATAGGTTTTATTGCTTTTAAAATATTAGTTCTATTTTATTATTTTTTCTTCGTCCAGCTGAGACTTATAGTCTTTCTAGTTCGTGCAACGGAAGTATAAGAGCGAGTTGGAACCCGAGGAGAAAGAAGAGAATCACCGAAGAGCCAAAGCTCCGAGGCATCTTCAACTGGCAATTCAGCTCAAGAAGGATTGGACAATGACATGTGCAGAGCAGTTTCTGATACTTTCCAAGAGAACTTTTAGAGAGAGATTCTCAGATTACTTTGACAAGCTTAGGCTACTTCAAGCTATTGGCGTTGCCGCTCTCTTAGGCCTCCTCTGGTGGAAATCCAAGATAGAAACTGAAGCCCAGCTGAGAGATCAGGTGACAAACACTAAATGTCTCTCCGACCTATCTGAGCTTAATTTCGAAGCTTCTTGTGTTTCCAATTCCCAATGTTCTACATTCCGAAGTTTTCTCTGATTCTTTATTCCCTCGGAAATTTGACTTATTTCAAGTACCTATCGTCGCGAACACTTTCTGGTGCGTATCGGAATCTCATTTCATCCAAAGGGATGCTGGGAAGGAGCATCGGATTGTATGATCTGGTGTTGATTTTAACCAGATTCGCTGTTTCAAATGTATCGATAATTGATTGGTAAGAAAATTGGATCGATAATACTAATCTCACTCAGACCTCGGATCGAGTGAGGATTTTTCAACAGAAATGCCCTGAACTCTCATTGGATACGAACATAAATATGATTTGTGGAGTTTGACCAGGCTGTATACTTCTGTATTTAATACTCTAAAAGCAATTATTTTTTCTCGATTCTGGCATTGGATATTAGAAAACCATGGTGCTCGTTTTAATAAAACTGTATGCCTGGCGGTAATAGCCAATGCGACTAGTCTTTCCGAAACTATAGTAATCTCCTATCGATCAAATTTTCTTGAAGGTGGACTTCGTCTTAGGCTGGTTATGTCTCTAAAATCACCGTCAAAGTCAAATTTCCTTGAGGTTCAAGAGATTCATACCTAAGAGAAAGTGTAGTAAGGGAATTTTTTTTATAACATGTCACGACGATCTAAATAGGGGGATGGGGGTGCTGTCTTGCTGACCTTTTTCTATTTGGAATGATTAAGAACAGATATAGCAGGAAGTCTAGTAGATCTTCTATTTCGCCACTTTGATTCCGCCGTACCCCTTTTGGAAAGAGTCTTTTGTAAGATCACAAGGACTAGGATTTGTAATTGATAAATCCCTTCTGCGAGTACGGACACGGATTAAATCCCACTAAAGGCACTTGAGTTAAAGACAGAGTGGCGATAAAGTGCAGATTTATTCTATCTCTGGATCTGAGGAGCTCCCTCTTCTTGCTTCAGATAGGTCTGATGTTCTACATCTGCATATTCTGGACGTCAGCATCTCTCTTTGGGGCGGTATACGTCTTCCCATATGAGAAGTCATACCTTGTGAAGGAGAGGAAGGCGGACATGTACAGGCTCAGCGTGTACTACGTGTGCAGCACCCTCTGCGACATGGTGGCTCACGTCTTCTACCCCACCATCTTCATGGTCATCATCTACTTCATGGCTGACTTCAAGAGGACTGTCCCTTGCTTCTTCTCGATGTTAGCATCGGTGCTCCTCATTGTGATCACAAGCCAGGTAAAACCTGAGTTAGTTCTTTACTGTATTTATTCTCAATCTGTTCTTCCATTGTGAAGGTGGTTTAGGGTTTTAGAATAGGTCACAAAAAGAGTGTTTGAGAAGTCTTCATCCCCGACTATGGTTTAGGGTTAGTAGCTTACGATTGTACACTTGAAAACGACTTCGTTTCAACAAAAATGCCCTGCATTTGATCTCTTTTTACTGCCCAGGATAACTAATATGGTTTTACACTAGGCTTAAAAAGAGTGGTGAAAGAGCTTTAGGGTTTAAGGTCTAAGGTTTATGTCTGTGAGGACTTTATATCGAGGAGATCATCTACCATTATCTCTCCTTATCATTTTAGTGTTTAGGGTTTGATGTGGCGGCCGCCGGCAAAGGCAACTGTTGAGATGTCTCATCAATCTGCTAAGCCAGTTAGAAGTAAGCAAATTTATACGAAAAGATCAACTGTTGACTTGATTCCCATACCCAGGGCGCTGGGGAGCTCTTCGGTGCCGCCATTCTCAGCATAAAGAGAGCCGGGCTCATGGCCTCCCTGGTCCTCATGCTGTTCATCCTCACCGGCGGCTACTACGTTCAGGTGATCCCTTCGTCTCCTGCTCTTCCTCCCAGCCACTTATTCCCAGAATCCAAACGGCCCCGCCACTCTGCTTTCCGTTCACGCAGCACATCCCCATCTTCATGCGGTGGCTCAAGTACGGCTCCTTCATGCACTACGGCTTCCGGCTCATGCTGAAGGCGCAGTACTCCGGCGACGAGCCGTACGAGTGCGGGGCCCCGGGGGGCTGCCGGCGACTGCAGAGCTCGCCGTCGTTCGACACCGTGAACCTCGCCGGCGGCGTGGAGGAGGTGTGGATTCTCCTGGCCATGGCGCTGGCCTACCGCCTGCTGGCCTTCTTCTGCCTCCGCCGGAGGATAAGCGCCGCCCCCTGTTGATATATGCATGGCTGCCGCCATGAAAACCAGCCTACTGCTCATATAAGCAGCTAGCGACGGAATCACGCCATATATGTCTCACAAGATCATGGCGAAGCCAGCCGACTGAAAACTGCTGATATATGGCTCTTGATGCCTCTACACAGCCAACCAACAGTTGAAATGGATCATCATGGCATGAATATTCATCATCATTTTATAATCTTTCTTCTACAAGTGAGATGCATGTCATGGCATGAAAATGAACCCCCCTACGCAGCCATCTGACAAGAAGAGAGAGAAACAGGCTCTTCATTTTTAGGCAAAATCACTTTATTCTCAGACTCGGCCTAGTAGGTTTTTTTGTTCATAATTTTTTTGTTCATAATTTTTTTGTTCCTCGATAAATAAATACCCAACAGACGCAAACCATATGAGAAACATATCTGTGAATGTCCTGAGAACCCTAAAAGGAGTCAAACGATTATTTTCTGTTTTGGGTAAGTCATTATTTATAATTTTAGCAAAGTGGGTCACAAGATATCGTCATCGTAATATAAGAGGTGGTCAAAATAATTTTTTTGGCGAAGAATTTGATGTAATCACTCAGATATTGCGCAAAAAATCCTGTAGCTTGAACGGGTACGAGGAAAATGAGCCGTAGGATAAGAAACGGACGGATCAAGTTGATGAGGATTTCCGAGGCATTCGGCTCTCACCAGGGACAAATTCGTAAATTCAAAGGAAGGGGGGAGGAATATGATGAAGAAGCCTAAGAATCCTCTAGAGCTGCATGTGGATTTTGAAACGAGCCGGCATAGGATCCAGGGAAGGCCACCGGGAGCTGCCGGTGAGTCGGCGTTGTGCGCAATATAGCCCGCTGTAGTCACCGGTGACTGCCGGTTACTTTCCATGTCCCGACAGGATTTATTATATGGTTCCTGGAATTACTCTCCTTCCGCCTGGACTTGTTTCTCCCTGCCTCCGGCGATTTTCTCCTCTAACGGCGGCGTCATTGTCCAGGGCGGGTCACCGTGGCGGTGAATTCCCAGCGGAGGAATCCGCCTATCTGATGCTAATCCTGGAAATGAGCTGGCCGAGATCTGGATCGGGTGTCGTTTGTTGCTGGGAGCTCCTCGAGATCGGGATCGCCAGCTAATTGCTACCTCCTTGATGAATACTCCGACTCTGAGGCAGCCGAGCCCTCCGCCGGGAAATATTAGTTTTCTTTTACATTTCTTGGTCTGCGATGTTCACTATGGTGTTTTTGGGACTGAGCTGGGAGAAACGAGTGTCCTTATGGTGTTGTAAGACGACTTCATCCGTGGATTATTCCATTCTGAAGTGGGCTGTTTGTATAACTTGCTCTGCGAGGGATTAGACGCCGTAGTTTAGGTTTTTTGTGTGAGTTTTTTAATATCTAGAGTTTCTCTGCACGGAAGGTGTGGAAGGTGTCGTAGGTTGGGAGTAGGAATCTGTTGGCACAATGCAGGGCTGCAGAGCGAGATGCAGGGTGGGATTCCTGGTCGTCTTTTCTCTATGGATGGGGCTTGTAGCCCTTTACGGTCTATTAAAGCCTGTTCCGAGCGGTTGCGTGATGACATATATGTATCCGACGTACATTCCCATCAAAACAGCTGCAAATGTGTCGGCCGGCAAGTATGGGCTGTTCCTGTACCACGAAGGCTGGAAAACAATAGATTTCAATGAACATTTGCTGAATCTTAATGGCGTTCCTGTTTTGTTTATTCCTGGGAACGGTGGCAGCTACAAGCAGGCAAGTCCATTTTGAACGTTTGGTGATATTCCTTGTCAAACAACTCGTAAACATAGCCTAAAGTAGTGGAGAATTGCTAGTCTTGGTCATTACATGCATCTTTTGTGAACTTTTTTGCATAATAATGCTTCAATGGGATTAGACGCTCTCGGAATATTACTCTGCCTTGTGCTAGAATTTAGTAAGAATAAATTCGGGACCACATGGAAACGGGTGCAAATACAGACAGCCTAAACGACTGTCTATATTTCCAATTTGTTCTAATTTTTCTCTAAAGCAATGCAAGAATGTAGTCTTCACTGGAAAAGACAAAAAACAGATGCGCTATAGCAAGTGGTCAAAGAAACATTCTCTTGAGCATCAAAGGTTTATGAGTTTTGACCTATATGAAGACCATAGTGCTTCATGTCAGATAAACAAAGCCCTAGTTTCTTAGTACTAATGAGACTTGCAGTCTACTGTCCTAATCACAACAAAAATCAAATTATGTTACATGCATTCAACTAGAATGAGCACTCATCCAATGCAGATCCAAATGCTCAATAATCTGTTTCCAGCTTTGGGTAGCGAAAGTAGATTCTAGAGGCTGGCACTCTGTAACACAAAACAATGTAAATAAGCCTATGTGTGTACACAGCTACAGCCTCATTATAACAGGAAACAAAGTGAAATCGAATGTGTCTATTCATCCCTCCTAACCTGTAGAAATCACGCCAAGAGGCAATGTTTCATGCTTACTTTCCTTTTTCTTCCTTTTTTGCTTTAGAGAAAACATCTATTTTACTTCAGCATTTTCTCCATTACTTCGTTTTTTTTACGTCAGATGTTGCACAGGCACCCTAGCCTCCCTCAAATGAGAGAAGGATTGACATCATTATAATTTATGCATGTGCTCCTACTATATTCTTAAAATGAGACTCCATATCCGTTCCCTCATGGTCATAAACATTGCTCTTGAAAAACTTTTCCAGTATCACCACTCAGTACCTTTTGTTCCTACCCACCCGAGTAAAATCCATCAGTGTCATTATGCATTTTCTTTACATCAAAACATTCCAATTTCTAAAGAATTCATCTCATCTAATGTCTTTCTATACCATTATGTTTCCATTTTTATTGAAGTTTTTTATAAATTCAGATAATTTCCTGCTAAAATTGAGCGGATCACATTCAAGTGTACGACCAATGTCCACTTTCATTGTCCCAGATTTATTCATTTCCAATTGATTTGTAAGATTTTAATATTCCACTTTTTCTGAGGACTTAAAAAATCATGGCATTTCTCCTCTTTAAAATCCTTAGATGTTTGTAAATCATTTACAGACACTAGATATAATGGATACCGTCAAGACAATGATAAAAGAAAGGAAAACTAGATGCATATCCATTTCGAAGATTTTAATGTTTTTTTTGAAACATTATATACTATTAAGTACCCAATTCATGTAAAAACTCTCTAGTTATTGGGCCCGCATCCTGATTAATGCGAACTTGGTAAGGAAGGCTTGATATTGGGAGTTAAGGGTGTTTAAATGGAAATTTTCGGGCTGAGCACCTGCTCAGTATCATTTGCTGCTGGAGGGACAATTATAAGCTTTCACAATTGAGGGTACTTTCTTCTGTCAAACCATAGATGCTTCCTTGAACTTGAGCAGTAAGGTAGAGGCATGCAAAATCCAAATTCAAGGGGGAGTTCGTCGCAATGGGCTATGACACTTTGCTGGGGTTTTGGTAGGTGAGGGACGAGAAATACTGTCTTCACTGCCAAGTTGGTGGCATATATAGCTTTTTAATGGGAGCATCTTGGGGATTGGGGGGTTGATTAGATGTGGGGATTATTGTGAACTCATAGACACAAGACCAGTTTTTTCTCTTTGACCTTATGGTGGAACTACTGACTTGAAAAATGAAGTGATTATGTCGTTGTCATTTGGCTTGATAAACTCAAGTGCTGTCTCATGAAAGCCAAACCATATTGGATTGTCTGCAAATCATGTTGTGCATGCTGTTATGTAGTCCTATTAGTTGTTAACTTGATCACAGTTCAACGGGAAATAAGAGTTGTAGCAAGTAATATATTTGAACATGTTCATAGTTTCTTAGAACCATTAAAAGTGCCTTGTGCATCTTAAAAGTTTTGTGTTGTGTTTCTTGGTTTCTTATGCATGCTTGTGTCTGGCCCTGCCACACTGCTTGAGAAAGATTGGGTTCCGCCAAGTATTATGTTTTTGCTGCCTTGATAGTGGGGAATCTGGTCTCCACTGGTATCTGTGAAACCCTGCTGTAACTGAAGAACTACCAACTTTGAGAGATGCGTGAGAAATCCTATTCAACTCATGACAACAAAGTGGACATCGGCTCACCTTTAGGACATTAATGTAATCTTTCATATCTTTTTTTATCCAGGGGAATGAGTCTCTATTTGATGTCATTCTTTCATATAGTACATCCCTTGAGTGAAGAATCTATCTTACTGCCTTTTTCATGAATTTAAAATTTATTTTTATTTAATTTACCATGAAAATGCGTCTCTCATTGAGTAAATGTGTTCTGTCTGTTTTTTTCATTTTCTTCTCATCATCATCTATGGAGCGGAGCACACACAAGCTTCATCAGTTCTATTACTTGTTATTCCCTTAGTTTCGTATTTCTTGTGTTTAGAGTTTTAATCACCATGAACTTCTTTCAGGTGCGTTCTTTAGCTGCAGAATCTTCTAGGGCCTTTCAAGGAGGGCCACTTGAGCCCAGTTATTACAAGGAGGCTTCTCTTGCAATTTCAGGAGAAAGAAGTGATGCATTGGAGGGTCAAGATGAGCTCTCATTTCCATCTTCCAACCAGTATACTCGAAAGCTTGATTGGTTTTCAGTGGATCTGGAAGAAGAGCATTCAGCACTAGATGGTCAAATACTTGAAGAGCACACTGAATATGTTGTCTATGCTGTGCACAGGGTACTCATTGATCTGTTTCTGTTTCAAAAGTCCATAAAGGCGTCCTATATGTATTTTTGTGTCGCGGTTTTAGAAAAACTTGAAAATAATATTGCAAATCAGCTAAAGATAGAATTGCTATGTTCTCTATACGAGGTTTAGAACGAGAAATGACCATTACATGAACACCAAAATTGTTTTCTGTTTAAAAAACAAATCCATTGATATCACATTAACTGTGTAGTCAACAATAAGGAGAAGTTGATTGATTATTTCTTCTTTATTAAATTTTTTGACGGTTATAAACATTTTGGCCATTATTTCAATGCATATTATTTGTGCTTTTCAGAATGCAGACTATTCTATATGGCTATTGTACAATATCTGAGTTTGTTGTGGAATCCAATCCTATGTAGAACGTCTTGTTTAGTTTTCCTTCAAAAATATTCGCTTGTGTTGAGTCCACATCATTTTAAATTTCTTATTTGGAACCTCTTTTTCCTAAATAAGCATATCATTTTTGCATAGAAACTACGAGTGCTACAGTAGAACTGCTGTTTGGGGCAGACTACAAATTTGATATAGTCCATCCTCTCTGTCCTTTCTGCAACTGTCTTGTCTCTGTATCTGAATCATTTTTGTTTACATTTCTTTGCTAGATATTGGATCAATACAAGGAATCAATGGAAGCACGTTCAAAACGTGGTGAGGTCCTTCAAAATCTTCCTACTAGTGTGATATTAGTGGGCCATTCTATGGGAGGTTTTGTTGCTAGAGCTGTTGTTGTCCACCCACGGTTAAGAAAGTCATCTGTTGAAACTATTGTGACACTTTCAAGTCCACACCAGTGAGTACATCTAACACCTATTTTGTTTGGGATCGGCTATTACCGAATTTATTTCTTTTTTCAAATAAAACATACATAATCGCCCAAGTCATATCCTTCATGTGTTTTTATCCAGGTCACCTCCTGTCGCATTCCAGCCATCACTGGGACATCTCTTTTCGGACGTGAATAGCAAATGGAGAAGAGGATATGAGATCCAGGCTACACATGCAGGACATTTTTTGTCTGGTCCCAAACTTTCACATGTTGTTGTGATCTCTTTAGCTGGCGGTGTATATGATCATCAGGTTGCATTTTAGTCTTCGTATATTTTCTGGTATTTTTTTATTAGCCACCTGATTTTATAAACCTCCTACAATCTAAGTGTAGGAGACCAGAAAAAAAAAGTTGAATGTAACCTCTTAGAATGTATCATACTACTACATTATGCTTTACATACGTTAGCCTGCTTGTGAAGACCATAAACAATCGTGGGTCTGGTAGCTCACAGTGCTTTTCTGGCCTCTGTTTCAGATCAGGACAAACTTGGCATCTCTTGAAGGAATTGTTCCTCCAACACATGGTTTTATGATAGGTACCTCAAGTGTGAAGAATGTATGGCTTTCAGTTGATCATCAGTCTATTCTATGGTGTAATCAACTTGTTATACAGGTATAATTTGCAGCGATAGTCTATCAGAGATGCCATGAATTAATTTACCAATGGACCCAATATTACTGCAGATCTCCCACACCCTTCTCAGTGTGATAAATCCAGAAAGCGGACGACCATTTCCGGGCACACAAAAAAGGTTGACTATATTTACGAAAATGCTTCAAAGTGGTGTCTCTCAAAGCTTTCACAGAACTGGGGATCTGCAGCCATCTTTCCACAAAAATGGTGCTCTCGTCAAGAATGCAAGAGATCCTGCTGGTATAACATCCTCACACCTTTCTGGAAACGCAGTTATACACTTTCTTATTCTACTGACCATGGGATAAGAACCAGGAATGGGTAGTTCTATAGACTATGCACTTGTCAGTTTGAGGAAGATTGCTACTCTTTTGAGACCAGCAGAACAAATATATGCTCCTATACCTCTCATTCGATTAATTTAAATCTCTTCCTGGCTTATGGTTTAAAAGAAAAATTAAACCCAAGGAAATAGAGTATTTAAAAGTTGCATCCTGTCCTCTCTATCGTCTGGAAAATTAATATTATGATCATCTGTTGATTAGTTGCTACCTCAGTTGGAATCTATGGGAGATAATTGGAGGGTAGCAAAAGTAAGGATCCAAATTAATGTGGTATAGGACATTGGGAGATATTTTTCCGGTACAGATATAATTGAAGGAAAGAATCTAAAGATGAGAATTATTCTGACTATTTTCCTTGCTATGTGCGTAAGATTCTCGGAGAAGAGTCGTTTCATTTATCAATAGAAATGAGCTCAGAACCAACAATCTTACTAAGATTGCAGAGCAGAAAGCTAGGAACGTTTTGAGGCAAATAAAGTTAGGGGATTAAATAAGTTATGTTATACTGGTTTTTTTGTTTAATTCAGAATTGCCACATCAATTTTTTTTTATCTTATGTACAATCTCTTTTTGCTTTTGTTGATGAGATTAATTATACGTCTTACTCGTATTCTCCAATAGGAGATTGCGTGGTATTAATTTCTCTAGATCACTAGTTAATGAGATTCGTAACCTATGATCTTCCTTTCAGGATCTCAATTAATGGCTCATACTTCCTGTCCCCCATCAGTTCATTGGCCTGATGATGGCCTCGAGAAAGATCTGTATGTTCAATCTCGTACTGTCACCGTCTTGGCAATGGATGGAAGGAGGAGGTGGTTGGACATAGATAAACTGGTGCGCTCATCTCGAAGTTCAGAATTCTTGAATCAATATAATTAGATTTTTCTTAAATTTTAGATCATATTCTTGTATTAATTTTTTACAGTTGACAAATAAAGTTATACCCTTCAATTCTTATATTTTTTTTCCATCAAATATTTTGTCTTTTCTTCTTCAAGTTTGTTCTCGCAGCCTATTTGTCTTAGCTTTATGCATTTGACCAGTGGCATCTGTTAATGATCGTGAATAATTGGTTTTTGCATTATTCTTTGGCTGATATTTTGTTGCACCTCGTAGATGACTTTGATTCCATATCACGACTCCTGCTTGTTTGATTCCAGGAAAGGTTCATGTCTAGGATTCTAGTCATTTTCCTTCGCGGATTTTGAAATTTTAGACAATAAACCATTTCTGACTTAGGTTATGGTACTGTGTCTTCATCTGTAACAATATTGTCGCATACAGATTTTGCATATAGCAATGCTATTGTATGATAACATGCAGGTTGTTTTTACACCGTCCTAAAATTTTTTCTCTTTTCTGTGGGATGGCGAGGCTTTTCTCCCCTTAATCTGCACCACATATGACATTGTAAATGTATAATTTTCTCATCACCTAATTATGATATGATACTATTTTCTCATTAAGATCCTTAACTGTTTAGGGATCAAACGGTCAAAGCCACTTTATATTGGTTACAAACCTTGCTCCCTGCCACGGGATCAGGCTCCATCTTTGGCCAGAAAAAAACAGAACATCTGAAATGGTTTTCCCTGAGACTAAGAGTATTGTTGAGGTGACATCGAGGATGGTACACATTCCAGCTGGGCCTGCTCCAAGGCAGGTACACACTTTTAACATAGCTGCTGCCCTTCAGGTGTTATCCTTGAACTATTATGTTATAAAGATTAGTCAGTATCAGGTATAACTGATGGCAATTAAGAGAAAATGTTCAAATCTTTGGAGAATGATATATTTTGGTGTCATCATTTTTATGTCGGAAACTCATGATTATCATTTTTAATTCTGTTGTGCCAGATTGAACCTGGTAGCCAGACTGAACAGGCACCTCCATCTGCTGTTCTTCAGTTGGATCCTGAAGATATGCGTGGTTACCGATTCCTGACTATTTCAGTTGCACCACGCCCGGTATTTCTGTATTTTCTCTCCATGTTGCCCCCGGACCTTATTTCATTAGACCTGTTTTACATGTTATTATGTTATCCTGCATCTCTCTCTTCGGAATTATGCAAGTACATGTTGTTGCGATCCCCAAAATATTGGGCATGGCTGACTTGGGCTGTCTACTTTGTGAGATGTTGCCTCTTCTTATTGGTTGAGGTACAGTCCCGGTGTACATTATAGGCAATATCATACGTTGCTTAGATAGAAGTAGGTATACTCTTTGGCTGTGTGACTTTTATTGAGTCCTGTGTCAAGCTTTGGCACAACTACACGGGGTTGGCTTGTTGGTGGTCAGGACTTTTATTGGATTCATGCAAATTCTGGTGGGAAATGACTTTGGCACATTTAATAACCAGTTGATGATTCGTGCGATACTGTCCTAGTGGATTGGAAGCAACAAACTATGGAGAGAATTACTTTAGTAACACATTTTTGTCTCTTTTTATTCTCTTAGTCTTCCTAAATCAGGCCTTTTCAGTACTGTCGTTTACACAATTTTAAGTATACAAGTTTGTATTTAAAGGTATTGGAATTAAATGCGATTGACGAATGCAGCTGTAATTTTTCATCCGATTAACGACAATGTACGATTTTTTTCTGCAGACTGTTTCAGGTAGGCCTCCTCCTGCTGCGTCAATGGCAGTGGGACAGTTCTTTAACCCAAAAGAAGGGCAGGTCGAGCTGTCACCTATGTTACTGCTTCGCACTATCTACTCTCAAGAGGTTCGTTGCTCAGAGTTATTCGCCTAAGGCTTTAGCACATCTTGATTTATATTCATTTTCGAATGTTTGAACTCTATATGTTTTATCTTTGTAATTTGCCAATGCTTTGATTCTGCAGGACATATTTTTGAGTGAAGATCACCCCCTGCCTTTTAACCTGTCATTCTCATTAAGTTTAGGACTTCTCCCAGTGACTTTGTCTGTGGGAACAGTGGATTGTGGAATAAAAGCTTCAACTCTTCATATTGAAAAACAGGCTGGAGATGTTGAACATAGCAGTGAGTTCAATTTTACCACACACCTCCCTCCTTATGTTGTCCATGATTTTTTATGATCGATATTAGGGCTCTTCATTTTTCAGAGAGAATCTGAAGGAAGAATTTATTTTCATCATCCTTTCTGATTATAATGTACTCTGTTCTACTTATCGACCCATAATTGTAGGACTTTGCTAGAAAGCTCAGGATTGAATCTAAAGCAGAACAAGTCCCCAGAAATGGAACCCTTGACTGTCTACTTCAGTATATAATTTTGGCAGCAGCTAGCGTCACCATCTGCATGGGTTTTCAATACATGATTGGTTGCCTTAATACTAATGAATGTTTAATTATGAACAAAATTCGTTCATTCTCTTTGAAACTTTGGGACACTCCTGCTGTAAATTATCTATAAATTTTATTTTTCTGTTTGTCTTTTGTATGAACCTTAACTAGTGTTTGTGGTGTTACTATTCCCCCTTTAAATGAAAAAATGAGTATTCATCTCTTCCCTTCGTTAAAAGACCACGAACTCAGACTCATGACATGTATAGTTGACTTGAAAACTTTTTTTTTTGGAAGGTTGATGGTATAAAATAAGGCACATTGTAGTTTATTTATTGGTTGCTATTTAAAGGATCATACTGTCAGATTGGCTCTGCTTTTACAAATTGCCCACCTCCCAACTTATGGGTAGCTTTTCTAGTATTTTGCCTTGAATGAGAGCTCTAAACTGTTGTTGAACGTCTAGATCTCAGATAGCATATGGCTTTTATCCATTCTATTGAGTGCTCCATAAGTATTCTTATTTATTCGCGCTTCCCTCAGTATCAGTATGGCAGAGGAAGAAAACCTTTGGTAACCCTTGGTTCAACGATCTGCACCTACTTTCCATGATACATAGTCAGGACAGAACGGACAGGCTGTCGTGGGACACTTTGAATAGATGTACTATCCATTGGTTGTCAGGCATGTGAAATTTAGGCATATTCTTTGGTCTCTGTTACCAAGTCCGCTGAAGTGCTTCTCATTATAGACCTACTGATCATGATTTTCATGGATGCTAAGATGCCAGGATTCCAGGGTGAACTGCAACTTTATTGCCTTGATTATCTTATCCTTCTTTCTGGGGCTTAAATCAACATGAGTTTTTTCGTGATGTGAAAATTCTCGTTTTAGCCTATGAAGCGACAAAGCAGCCACTCTTAGCGGGTCTGGTTTACCACCCACTGGAACATTTATTTTTCAGATTTAGATTTACTATTCTGCTTTTCAGTTTCCCTGCATATAGGATTAGTTTTTTAACTCGTGCAAATTTGAATGAAATCAATCTTTTTGGACTCATGGTGCTATAAAAAAAAATTCCCTACTTGTTTGGGGTAACCGAAATTTATTATGATCTTTTCTTGGTTTAAAAATATTTTTTATGCCTTTTAAGTTGTGATGTCCAATAGTGTGCTTGATCTATTAGATTCATCAGATTCTGATGGTTTTCTAGTTTCATTGTGTCAGCTATATGGTTGCTTTGTGGATGATCAAAGATTACATCATAAAGGAAGATAATAACAAAAACTGTTGTTAGAAGTGCAGGCCTTTGTAAGCTGCGGTGCTTCCCACCTGTTGCCCTAGCTTGGGATGCCAAATCGGGTGTACATATTGTTCCAAATTTATATTCCGAGACAATTCAGGTGGACTCTTCACCTGCAAAATGGGGTTCGAATGCGGAGTCTGACAAAACTACATTGTTGCTGTTGGTATGGAAGTTTCACCTGCCCTGTAATATCTTATAGCCTGTAGGAAACTATTTGACCATATAATTTAAAAAATTAGAATACACAATGTCATCATATAATTTAAAAACTTAAGTGACCAATAAATCAACCTGGAATTGAGAATAAAGTGGGGAGAGAGAGAGAGAGAGAGATTTTGTCACCTCTAGAATATAGTTGCGCAATTGACCTATCTCTGGTTTTGCTCAGTGTACCTAAATGATGCTTGATCCACGGTCAAAACAGGTGTCTTAACATCATTATTTCCAAAAATTGCTAAATATTTTAGGCTATTTTTGGAAACAGAAAAAATTTGATCGATTTGGTGAAATGAAGTGATCTTCATCCATTTCTACAGGTGGATCCGCATTGCTCATATAAAGTTAGTGCCTCTGTTTCTTTGTCTTCCGCCGCAAGCAGGTTCATTCTCTTATATTTTTCGCAGGTAACCTTATTTTTTTATCTCTCAGAAGTTTTGAAATTCGAAACTGAAATATTCAACCACTGAAAAGTTTTATGCTTTTGTTCATACCAGCTGCTTTTGTTCTTATAAAATAGGAAACAATGTTGGACTTCTGAACGTCTATGACAAATAATACTCATTCTTTAGCATGCATATTTTTTTGAAATTCGACAAAGATAACTATGTGATTGTAGAACATTAATCTCATGACTAGCTGACGCGATTCTATAGATTTAAGTCATGATATTTCTGTCAATTTAGTATAGTCATTGTGACAAAGTTCGCCATCATCCATTATTCTTAAAATGGTAAAAAGTAGTTTAGACATTGGGATATTTTTCATGTATTACCATAATGAAGATAATCTATGCAACTGAGGATAGTCTTCTAGATTTATTCTGTATAAAGCTATATTTCAAAAAGGATGTATTTCTTATTGAAATACAAGAAGGGTGTAGTCAGCAAAACATTAGGAAAAAAGATTGTAAGACCAAATTCGAATGAGGTGACATAATTTGTGATAGAAAGTAAGATCATAATGGTGGGCAGTTGACAGGAGTGCTTTCAGTGCGCAGTAGCATATTTGGCTGAGTAGATCATTTTTGAAGTTGTTAATACTGTTTCTTGACAGGGTTAGCACTTTTTTTTTTTCAAATACTCTCTTACCATGATTCTTAAAAGTGAGCTGGGCATGTGCACTTTTTAAGGTCTTATGTGGCCACGTTTTATTTTAATTATCTATACATGCATTCTGTTTCAGTTTGCAATGATTTAAAACTTATTTTGATTTCCATGTTTTTCTAACCTTGCAGATTATCGGGTTCATGACAGCAGTGGTGTTTTTTGCCCTGATGCGGCAAGCCCATGCCTGGGAGCTTGATTTGCCCCTCCCATCCGTTTTGATGGCCATGGAGATGAACTTAAGGATGCCATTTCCATTTCTTATGTTTGCCATACTACCAATCTTCGTGTTCTTCTTCCTATCCTTGCTAACAGCCCAATCACTTCCTTCAGTTGCCACCTTTACTCTGGTGTCGATTGTCTGTTATGTCATTGCAAATGGATGTTTGAGCATATTGATCTTAAGCTCCCAGTCTGTTCTCTATCTCGCTGCCTCTCTACATATTTTCATCAAGAAACGGTTAGTATGTTCTGTCACCTTTAGTCTCTAATCAGCTGAGCATCGGCATAAACATTATGTAGTCTTTGCATATGTCGTAAGAACTTTGCAACATTTGAAGTCATAGGCCTAATTACTTTTTCAAAATCGTTAAATAAATTAATAGAACATCTGGAACCTTTTTGATGCATATGCATGTATTTCCTGCTTTAGTTATTATTATTTTATTGATTTCAATAAATCATGTGCCTGCCCACTTAGTGCCCAATACATATCTTGTCACTGCAATGGAAACATGGTATGATACTTGGGCTGATTATTCTAGGTTCCCGTGTTCTTAAGTAGAACTTGCTCTGATCGTCATATACTATCCGTTATTGGAGGAAGATAAGTGATCAAGCTGCATCTCCACTGTTTCCTGAATTGATTTATTATTGTGCTGCAGCTGGCGTGGATGGGAAGAAAGTTATCGCTTCATCCTTGTTCGTCACATCTTTAATTTTTCATCCGCCTTATTTTCGTTTAAGGTAAAGCTCAGTGCTCGCTCATATCATTAGCTAGCAAAATTACAACCACGTTGTCGTCTGAATGGCTTTCGTATTGTTGGCTTCTCATTTTTCTTTTAAGAATCTAATTTTGAGGATGATAAAATCGATTGTTGGAGTTCTTTTTCGTACATCTTAACGCTTCATTCATCATCATTTCATGCCAAAACTGGCCCTTTTTGTGGTTTGATCTTTTCTATTCATCAACAGGTCATGCGGGTTCTCAAAGGCAACCCTGATGCCATTCTAGCATTCGTTGCTATCGTATTGGTCACTTTTGTCCATCCTTCCGTCGGCCTTGTTTTGCTTCTCCTAGTTCATGCATACAACTGCCATGCTGCTCTTTGCAGGTATAACTCCCGCTATCCCTGTCTCTTTTTTTCTCAATTTCATGTGCTCATCTGTCAAGGAATCAAAGAAATAGTGGGATAAATACGTTAGTTAGGGAGGGGCTTGAAATCAACTTCAAGAAGTATCTTTGTGAAATCTTGATCTGACGAACTTCATCCTGTCTTCTGTCTTCTGCCAATTCAAAAGATTGAATAAAAAATTTCTGAGTTCAGTGGTCCTCTGTTTTGAGCTAGCGTGGGACACAGTTTCCATTTTGCATCTGCTGTCATTTATTTCAATTCATCGCATCCATTTAAATAACAAATATTTATCTACGGCTGCTATGGCTACGGTTCCTTTATCGTTGTAGATGGGCTGAAAGAAATGCATGATGTTCTTCGGTAAAATCAACTCATGGAAATATACTGCAGAGGATTCCTTCTTCAATTTATTTGAAAACATAACTATGCATGATTATTTGTTAGTCTCATTGTTTCCGATTTGGGGGCCGCTGGGATTAAGATCTAGTCCGATTTAGAGGAAAGAGGAATAGGGTTCATTTCTCAGGCGGTCAACATCACAGAAGAAGGTAGAGACGCCTGACATGGTCGCACAATCATTGCTTATTTTATTTTTGTGCTAATACTGGAAAAAATGAACCATCAAACTGCCGCATGTGCCTGATACACCATCATGCTCTGTTTTAGATTAATATTTGCCGCATTCTATGTTATTTCAATCATATTTCGAGTAGAAATAATTTAACAATGTGCTTTAGAAATATTTAGAATCATCAACTTTAGTTTTCTGGCGTGGCTGCTGATCTTCATGGTTTACTGGCGGGTCTGGCGTTATAACTCCATTAGTTCCATTGAACTGTATAAATACCCTGCTCTTCCGGTGATCCTCACCATGTCTATTTACGGCTGCTTTATGATTTTTCATCATCCATGTTTATTTTTGCTCATCTTATAAATTGAAAATGTGAGATCACGTTCTAAAAGGCAGTCCCCATCCTTGTAACAGTTTTTTGGCGGCTTCCTTTCGCAGCGAACGGAAGGAGGTGTTGGACTCCCCAAACGGAGGCCCGAAACCCCAATATGGTGATGTGTTCAATCAGATCTTGCCCCTCGATGAGAATCACTCCTCCAGTCCGGCCTCTGGGAAGAGCTTCGCTGACACCCAGCTCGAGCTGTTCAACTATCGCCATGGCTTGCTCATCCTGCACCTTCTTGCAGCCGTCATGTTCGGCCCCTCACTGGTTGCCTGGTTACAGGTTCATATCCTCCATCTTCCTCCTCATCGTCCATATAGCACTGCCAAATTACTTGGGTTTTAGGCGTAAAACCTTGGATCTAATGCTCCCTGGTCGCCATTAATGAGGTGCTTATAAGCTTGCCCAAGTGAAAGGACAGAATCTAGACCATTATAAGCCCCAAGATAGTATCACCTTCATCTTTGTGCTCCAAACCTGATCACCAGACGACCTGAGGGAGCACTGCAAATGTAGCTGGCTTGTCCTGATCTTGGGAAAAGACCGGGTGTTGTTAGAATTATTTTCCATTTCCTTGATACAAATACCAAACCTCCCCAAGGTACCCCTCTAATCATAAAAAATAAGCCCTTAAATAGTAATTAATGTCTGCACATTTCATGTCAATTTATGTAGCTTAGATTCCTTTTTACCTTCAATTGGGCCTCCCATTAATTGTGCCCGGAGGCGCAGCGGCACCTTCAACTGAAGAAAGCGCATCTTTCTAGAAAGGCCATCGCATTTTCTGAACTCCACCCACAAATGGATCGCCTGATTTAGCAATTTATGATGCTCAACCCATGCTCACCCTCTCTTCCTCCTGCACAGTCTTACTCCATCCGCGCTCCACCAGACTAAATAACGCAGGCGTCTCCATCCTGCGCTTCTTGTTTGTTTGTTTGTTTGTTCTGAACTTGTTCCATTCTCGATCCAGAGAACCAGAGCGATGAGTCATAGCCTTCTTGGGCTCCTGGACTCGGTGCTCTCTGCGGGCGTCGTCCTCCATGGCATCTGCGGCTGGAAGCCCGACATCAACTCCCTCAAGTTCCCCCTTCCGGGCATCCCCTACCGGGACATCGGCCTCAACGTCCTCTACCTCCTCTGCGGGTACTACTGCTGCCTCTATGCTATGGCCTCGGCCCCCTACCAAGCGATCCACGCCATGGCAGCCATGGGCGCCATCTCCCTCGTCTCCAAGGTCATCGACAGGAGCAGAGAAAGGGGTGACAGTCGGCTCAGCAGATCCAGGAAGCATCCCCACAAGCACAAGTGACCGTCCAACGCTCCCCGGTGCATCGCTCCGACAGATTCTTACTAGATCTTACTTACATCATCATCATGTGAGATTTGCCAGATTTAGCAGTGGAGATTATCTGAGGAAGAAGGCCTGGAGACGAGCAATCTTCGCCATTTTTGGATCGGGGGCCTGCTTCTTCCTTGATAAATTGGATGATCTCAGTCAGTTTTCAGCTGGAATTCTGCCCATTATTCTTTTTTTTTTTCCTCTCTCTCTCTCTCTCTCTCTCTCTCAACTCATTAGCAGCAGCTCCATTCGCATTGACCACACTCATCACTTTGAGTTGATCCTGTTATTTTCTCTGCTTCCTATGGACGATCCATCCTCTTTGTAGGAGAAAGGTGGGGATCTAACATATAGACAATCGCTGTCAGATGTCTGTAATTTTTTCTATCTTTCAGTTTAGAAACTTTAATTTATTCAGGAATTTCAAGGGTTTGCATCTATGCCAAATATATTCCAGAACGCATCCTCTCTTCAGCAGAGACCATCATTTTATAGAGAAATGAAAGGATTAGAGGTAAAAGCCAAGTTTTTTTAAAATTGTGGAAAAGTTTGCATTTTTAGTAATTTATATATATCTTAATTTACTACATTTAATTTATAATCACATTTTTGTCCAGTTGAGCCATTTTCTTTTGAATCTTGAGCTCTAACTCAACTTATGTAAAAATATATGTACCTTCTGATCAAATGTTGTTCGAATAAGCCTGAACAAAAGTCAACCCCTAGATCTAAGGGGCGGCTTCAGGGCTTTTTTAGTAAAATAATTTGGGTTCGAGTTGACTTTCATGCGGCGCTGTGTTCTCACAATGCCCCCAACTTTGTGGCCTGTTATTGACTCGGCACTTATTATATATGAGTAGACGCTCTATAATTGGAGCCCATCTTTAACACGTAGCCCAAAACATCTGGCATGAACTTTGTTTACCGATATAAAACAAGTGGGTGAACGGAAAAGTTGTTCCATTTATGGCAATAAATACAACGTGTAATGGGGATCGATAGAAAATGATTTAATTATTTTCTTAACATCCAAAAGATCTTTCCTATGAATGTTCCTAGATCATCTCCATAATACATGCCTTATACTTTCTAACTAAATGAGATAACTCGCTGCCACACATTGATAGGTCATAAAATAAAAAGGCAGTAATTGGGGTTAATTTTCCCTGAATATGCTTGCATTATAGAAAAATATTAAAAAAAATCCCCGTCCCAGGACGTTCCTTTACACATCTTTACTTGATTGATTTATTTTTATTTTTACATTTAATGTGTAAAATAAAATTATTATTTATTTTAAGTAAAATAAAAACAAATTACCCGGGCGGATGTAAGCCCACTCGCCAGGGGGAGAAGAAAGCAATAGGTATGGTTAAGTCCTCGGAGCGTAGCGCGGGAGGAGTGAGTATACCGAAGGGCTGCCACTGTCGGTGTACGTGGCGGTAATCTCACCGAGGGTGAGTGTACCCGATTCTTTTATCTCCGGATCAGCGTCTTCCTCACCCCGCGGGCGAAACCCCCCGCGAGGAGGAGAGGAGGAGAGAAGATGTGCCAGAGGCCCAGCCCTAACCCTAATCCGGGTAGTTGCAGCAGCAGCGGCAGTAGCAGCAGCAGCAGCCCCGACAGCGCTGGGAGCACTCTGAGCCGGGACGCGGTGCTGCGGAACCTGAAGCGGCAGGCGCTCCTCCGGGATCTCTCCCGCCAGCTTGCCTATGGCGACCTCGCCGCCCGCGTTCAGGCGGCGAGGGATATTCGGAGGTTGGCGCGGGCGTCCGTCAAAGCTCGGTCCGTGTTCGCTGTGGACGGCGTCGTCGGCCCGCTTGTAGCCATGCTTCCCTCCCGCGAGCGCGAGGAGAGGGAGGCTGCCCTCCTCGCCTTGCTTAATCTGGCCGTCCGCAACGAGCGGTAGGTTGGGCGGCGCTTCTTCTCTGCTCTATTTTCTCTAGTTTCCCCCCTCACATTGGGGATTACTTTGTTTCAATTGGCTATAGCAAGCCATTAAATCTCGAAATTTTATGGGTTCCAAATGAGATGCATTTTTTTTTGCAGTAAATTCCCGGAAATATCATTGTTCTCCTATTGAATACCCCCCGCTAGATTGCTGGTCGGTCTTGCTATTTGCTCTCTCTTAATCGAATTGTTAAATCTATGTAACAAATAGTGTGAATTTTACCGCTCCAACGGGGATCCCTGCTTTTTTCTTTCTCTGATTACAGGATTTCTGATTATTTGTTGAGGATCAGACCACAGATAGCCTTCCTTTTTCCAAATTTTCAAATGTCTTTCTTTTGAAAAACTTATGAGAAGCACACTTTTCGTTGACACAACTGCACGCTTTTTATTCATTAATCACAGTTGCGCATCGTAAAAACTATTTTCTATGCTATTTTATCAACATGATAATTGCGGAGCCCCGTTAATTGAAGCTTTAATGGATTACCATACAAATCGTGGGAAGATCATTCTAAACCCAAACCTTGCTCGTGGATGTCAGACGTCTCTCTAGCCTGAAATAGATCTAACTATGCTGCGGGCTTAAAATTTCTTTCTAAAGCATTGTTTGTGACAAAAATTAATGGCCGTCACAATCTAAACGTCCTCCTTCCAAAGAGGGCTCATTGAATCTGCTCATATTAATTATTATCTTTAGCCAAATACTTCACTTGATCCTTCATGGGCTTACACTTTTCCTTTCTATCTCCAAATATCTGTTGCCAACAACAAGATCTTGACTGTGGTCTTCTCTTTGAATTTTTTTCCTTTCCAGAAACAAGGTTACAATAGTGGAGTCAGGTGCTGTGCCTCCTCTCGTAGAACTTCTAAAATCTGAGAGCAGTGGCTTGAGGGAGCTGGCAGCGGCTGCAGTCTTGACACTATCTGCTGCTGAATCGAACAGATCAGCCATTACAGCCTCTGGAGCAGCCCCACTTCTAGTTCAGGTGCTCATCAATGGAAGCATCCAAGGCAAGGTTGATGCTGTGACTGCATTATACAACCTTTCTTCCAGCAAAGAAAGCCTGGACCCCAATCTCTACGTTGAAGCAGTGACCCCTCTACTGACCCTTCTAAAGGAGTCCAAGAAATATTCAAAGTTTGCCGAGAAAGCTAGCTCTCTCCTTGAGATCCTGTCAGGTACCGAGGAGGGAAGATCCGCCATCTCAGAAGCTGAGGGTGGGATTCTGACTGTGGTGGAGACCGTGGAGGATGGTTCTTATCTCAGCATGGAGTATTCTGTAGGCGTTCTCCTCACACTGTGCCAGAGCTGCCGCGAGAAGTACAGGGAGCGTATCCTTCGAGAGGGAGCCATCCCAGGCCTCTTGAGGCTTACCGTATATGGCACAAAGAAGGGGCAGGAACGGGCTCGTGAGCTTCTTGAGCTGCTTCGGGATGATCGGCCTAAGAGATTCACTTCAAAGGTGTTGGAGACCATCGCTTTTGATATAGCCTCAAGGATTGACGGCCCTTCTCAAGCAGCTGAAACAGCCAAGAGGCTTCTAAAGGACATGGTTCGACGGGAGATGGAGTTGAGCACAAGCACTCTTCATCTCAAAGCTATGCCGCAGCCTACTGCTGCACCCAACTGACGGGACAGGGCTCAGTCAGAAACCCTTAATTTGCAAGGTCATCATTAGAAGTCCCCTGAGCCCAGAGGATTTAAAAACTTGGTCTCATGTAAGTTAGCTGGTCTGGGTGCTCATATTCTTCTCAGCACCGCCGCCAACTATGCCATACACACCCGTAGCGTTTTAAAGCTGCACTTGTACATCCCATTCAGATGTCATTTCTCCTTATTTGGTTCGTGACTTGCAGTACTTCCTTTCCAGGTAAACATAAGAAGCCCTGTGGAACGATTTCCTGATCATCTCTCTGACACTTTTGTATCATCTGTAGCCTAAGTTTTTCTGTTTCAGGTTGATTTGGGATACCTAGTGTGACAGTCAACTCATCAGGTGCCTTTCCACATTTTCTGGAGTTGGGTTATCTTTCTAACTCAGTCCTATGTAAGTAGATAAGTCAACGGAGTAGTTTTTCTCCATTGTGTCATCAGAACATGGTTCTCTTTTTAGAATGAAAAGTTGACCCGCTCATTAAAAGTAATACAGGAAATTATCCAAGATTTCCGTCAAAAAACAGCTGGAAAATAATGGGAGTACTTACGAAAGTGCTCTAATCCGAGTTGAGAAAGAGATGAGCTTATCTATGATGAAACTTTTTTGTTGGGAATCAAAAATAAATAAAGTGCTCATCAAGAATATTCAGATGTAAACCGACAGAGCCTACGGTGGTAGGATATACTGACATTGGAATATCTTGATGTTTGGTGACGATGAGCAATGGAGGGTTGTGTTGTAAGAGGAAAGGAGACCATTTTTTGCGTGCTAGAATTTGTATAGTAACAAGTACTCAAGAAAACTTCAAAACTATGAAAGAATATAGCAGCATGTGCCATGATGAAAAATTGCCCAACATAGGAAGTACATCATTTATAAAATAAGTCATGAAACATACCTCTTATGCATAGTTTATCTTATAATCTTATGAAGAGGGAGCAAATATAAAGACCAATTGATGATCTGAACATGGTTTTAATGTTGATTTTTTTTAATTTCCAAATAGCTCGTTGTGTCCTATCCAATGATTTTATGTCAATTTTTTGTGTCCATTTGATCTCATGCCAGGCGATTGGGCCTGGTTTTTACCTAAACGTAGAATATTTTATACATAAATCTTGGTTGGTCATTAGCATTCCACATTCAAACTCCAAATAAATTGCCCAGAGGTTGGTTTATATCATCTCATCTCTATTGCCAATAATATTTGAAATAGATTCAGCTGCATCGCCCCCTTGAAGAGTAACATGGGACAATTAATCAGAAATAGCAAGTTAAAAACATAAATCAACAAAAGGAGTGAACCTACATCATGATATTACTTAAACTCCATCAACCCGAAATATGGTCATTCCTCATCTGGCAAGTCAAACTCTGATGAAAGCAACCGGGTGATGATGAGGAGAACTCCAGAAGATATGATCTCAGTATCTGAATAGGGGTAGAAAGATTTTGGTGAAGAGGAGGTGATGGCTAGTGGAAAGTTGGGTTGCATTGTCAACCTTACCCCTTTGTTTTCTAAGCTCACGATGGGTAATTATACACAAACAAGCCTCGCACTCTCCCCATTAATGGCACTCTTTTTTCTCTCAATTTCATGGAAAATGATTTTCTTGAATGTATGATATAGATGCCCAACAATAAGTTATTCCTTGGGCGTCTGCCCAATTTTCTGTAATGTCAATAGTGAATTTACGAGGGACTAAATTTGGAATTAATAATTGGGGTACAGGCATAAGAAAGGTGACTCTTGGATCTTCAAGAGAACACAGAAGCTCCCAACAATAGTTGCCAAATAAGGCACCATAAACAAGAGAATACATTTTAAGACTATGTTCGAGAATAAATAATTACATAGAAATATTGTAATTTTACTTGTTTAGGCCTTGGTAGAATATGAATACTCCTTTCCTTTCTACATCGATATCTCCTACTTGAGAAAAAAACCACCCTAGACTATCAATGTTGTAGTGTAGACTATTCTTAGAGATGTGCATTATTAGTTCTTAGAGAACCAACATTGTTTGCTGATGAGTCAAGGATTATATAAGAGAAATAAATTTACTTCAAGCAAATAGAGGCTTGCTTGAAGAGTAATTAAAAAATTAATTATATACTATTTCAGGCAAGTCAAGTCAAGATCCTATTTTGACTCATCTTAAGATACAATGAAAAGTTGTGAGTGTCATCTCCAACAACCATTTCAAGTCAACCATCTATTTGACAATGGGTAGTGTTGTTATAATTTTAAGAATGATAAAAACTATATGTAAATCTAGCCATGACATTTCTCAAAAAGGTGAAGACAAGTAAAGACCAGGCATGTAAAGGTATATATCACTCTTCACATTCTCCTGACAGGCCAATAGTTCCACTCTTTGGCAAGTTTTTATGTGCTCAATTAATGGTCAGAAATTTTAAAAAAATATATATACCAAGCTTCTAAAAACATAGTTGAATTGACTTTCTCATAATAAAAACTCAAATCTCATCAAAAAAATCCTCCAATTTCCAAGCCCATTTTTCATGCTACAAATAGACTATGACTTTCGATAGAAAAGCAGATCACCTACTTACTCCATTTGCTCCTATTTTACATTGACCCAAATTGGAAACATGTCATCATATAAATTAGATAAATTCATATTGGACCATGTGATGCCCTCAAGAGTACAAAGGTTAAAAGACTTCATAGAAATCAAATTAAAGAGACATCCGGCTCCCCCCTCAACCGTACATTGAGCGAGTGAGTGAGTAAGAGAGAGAGAGAGAGAGAGAGAGAGAGAGAGAGAGGAAGAGGGTAGTAGGCCTGTGAAAATTGGGTTTGTCTTATAATCCTAGCATGATCCCCTTCTCATGTCACATATTTCATTTGATGGGATTTCTTATCTCTCCGATGAGTTGAAATAATAGATTTGGTTATACCAAAGAAACTAAAATTATCAAAGATTGAAATGTTCACATGATGTTCTTTGGTGGGATTGCTTCACTGATCTTATATCCTTCATAGTAACATGATCAGCATATCCATGCATCTTTATCTAATAATTGTGTAATTTAGGAAATACCATGCTTGTAACATCAATTAGGCACATCAAGCTTCCCATTAATCCCCATTAATCCAAGATTGATCCCAGTTAAATATCCTCATCAAGATCACAATCAAGAAATGACAGAGGGCCAAGACTACTATAAAAAGTTAGTAGTGGCGATGAGAAGATCATTAGTAAGGATAAATGATCTTTTTCTCTTACATAAAACCTTCATTACTTTGCTTGTTTTCCATGGTTCCTGGATCAAGGTGTCCCAAGATTTCTAGGTGTGGGCCTTTTAGAACATCACCGGACCGGCCCATTTACAGCCCAACATGATGCTCTCTATTTGTTTAGTAGCATGTAAGTGATGCTGTTTTCCAGAATATTCCCTCGGGAGCCACACCACACACAGAATTAGACTATATTGCCCCCTCGTATACAAGTTATTATGATGTAATGCCATTTCTTTGACATTTATTCTCTATAAGGGAGCGGCCGTTCCAGCTGACCAGTGGTGTTTATGAAGATAAGTTAAACGATAAGGGTATTTATGTCATAGTCGGGAGTTGCGTACCTGTGATTAACTCCCAGGGACATGCCGTCGTTGCCCGTCGGAGAAGAGCATCCGAGACGGCGGCGATCTGCAGTGGAAGAAGCGGCGGCGGCAGTGGAGAGTCAGCAATGGCTTCGAACGGGATATGCGAAGCTGTTGCGTCCTGTAGAAACCTCTGCCCGCAGTCTGCTAGAGATCTTTTGGATTCTGTCGACGTTTTCCTCTTCGACTGCGACGGTAGGCATGGCAATCCCTTCCCGCGTGCCTTTTCCGCCTTGTTCAATGTCCAAATGATTTGGCATGTGTAATCGCCTGATCCGATTCGTACTATTGCGTTCATAACTTCAGGAGTTATATGGAAGGGAGATAAGCTCATTGATGGGGTCCCGGCTGCATTACAGATTATACGATCGATGGTACCGCGAGATTTCGTGATTGATACTCTGAACATACTTCTCGTCATGTACAACTGTGATCGAAATTCTTGCGTTCAATGTCTTTGTGAAATCATTCCTCTCGGCGTTGAGTCCTGCTGTTCGAGTTGTATCGATACGTTTGCAGGGGAAGAAGCTGGCTTTCGTCACAAACAATTCAACGAAATCACGAAAGCAGTATGCGGATAAGTTCCTGGGGCTAGGGCTCTCTGTCAGTGAGGTGAAGATTTTTTTTTTTAAAAAATTCCTGGATTATCTTCCCAGCCATTATATGGCTGTTACGCAGATACAATTTGGCTATTTCATGGAGTATTTCAATCACAGGAAGAAATATTTTCTTCATCTTTTGCTGCGGCGATGTTCCTGAAAGTGAATAACTTCCCTCGGGATAAGAAGGTTAGATTTAATTTTACATGGCCATCTCCTTCTTCCTTTAAGTGCTTCACTGGTTAGAGTTACATTCGATACCAGAATGTGGGAGATGAATGCTACAATCAGATGGCAGCCTCTCCACTTGAATAAAATATCTCATCATCAGTCCAAATTTTGCTATTAAAGAGCTGCAATTGATGATCCGTGGCACGCTTGTATTTGCTTTTCACACAATCCATCGTGCTCCTTTTGGAGCCTTTTCTAGGTATATGCTGTTGGCGAGGATGGGATACTCGAAGAAATGGCTCTCGCTGGTTTTACATGCCTAGGAGGCACTGTAAGGTCTCACTGGTGCCTTAAATTTATTTAAAGTAATTGAGTTATAATGTTCATTTTTCGCCTGCAAAATGGTGAAACAACCCATTTCTTTTTTTCTCTCTCTCTCTCTCTGATCAATATCTGAACAATTATTTGAGATTTTATTCGGTTAATATTAATGAATCCCCAAGATTCCGAAAATCCTTAATGGAGGACTAATTATGATGTCGAGAAAAACTTTTTGTTTCGATATTCCATCTGCTCCAATGAATGAGGGATGGAAGAGACCACTTACTCTTGTTTTCAATCATGAACACCTTATTTAGGAACCTTCGTCATCTCACTCACTTTTTATCTTGCCGGCCTTTTATGCAGAAAGATGGTGGCAAACGGATAGAGTTCAAAACAAATTCCAAATTTGAACATGACGAAAATGTACATCCACCTACAAGTTTCCTTCATAAATGGTGGCCGTCTTTATTGGCTATTGGAGTATAACCTCCAGACTTCTCTAATCAATTTTTTTCCTTCTCTTAGGTTGGAGCGGTCGTTGTTGGACTTGACAAGTACATCAACTATTACAAGATACAGTGAGATCATTGTCCTTTCCAGCTTCGGTATTCTTCATACGACTTCAGATCTACCTGGCTCTTGGACAGTTCAAAGGATGAGAGCCGTGTATTCTCTCAAAATGCAACAACAATCAAAATTTGCAGTTTTTTTTCTTTCCTGCATTTCGAGCGCACATAGTTTACATTTGAATGCATTAAACAAGCGTCTCGTCAATCTAGTGGCGCGTTAAATTAGTTTCTAAGTATGTGTGCTCATCGTTGCACTTTGCTTGGATTGAAAACTGTTTCGGGAGGGAGGTAGTCACAGTGGTTCAATAAATCAATGAACTCACATAAGCTCTGAGCATTTCAGCCTTCTAAATATACCTTTCTCACAATATTTTTCTTTAAATATCTGAAGGTATGCAACCCTGTGCATCCGTGAAAACCCTGGATGCCTTTTCATCGCTACAAACTGTGATGCTGTTGGAAATTTAACAGATTTACAGGAGTGGCCAGGTTATTTCTTCCTTTATTTCCTTGGTTTTGCATTCTCCCATGAACAGTTCTAAAATGACGTTCAGAACTTTGGATGTCCTGATAACAGGCGCAGGTTCAATGGTTGGTGCCATCTGCGGCTCAACACAAAGGGAGCCTACTGTTGTCGGAAAGCCATCCCCCTTCCTCATGAATTTCTTGCAAGAGAGGTATGCTACCTTTGTGATTTGTATTTCATTGAAACTCTGAACTAAGTAACCAAGAACTTTGGTTCCTGACCTCATGAAAGAAAAACTAGAACTATCATTATTTAATAGGGGGGGGTAGCTTCAATAAAATCCAGGCGGCATATTCCTAATTTTTTTAAAGCTCAAGAGTAGTGTAAACTGATTTATTTTTTTCCTAAAGTGGCTTAATCCCCTTAAATCATAGGCACAGAAAAAAAAATTTAAAATTACCAGTGGTAAATACTGTTATGATATATATATCAGACATAAACGATCCCACTCTTCTTGATCCACAATGGTTGTTTCATTGAAAGGATCTAATTGGAGGAAATTATTTTGCCGATGGGCTCTGGATGAAAACGTCAATTTTTTTTTTCCTCTCCTGGTCTTTATTTTCCTCAGATTCCGGATCTCGACCTCCAGAATGTGCATGGTGGGCGATAGATTGGACACCGACATACTCTTTGGCCTGAATTCTGGCTGCAAGACTCTACTTGTTCTCTCAGGTTTCCATATATTCTCCATATTTTAACGGCTCCATCTTTCATCAACGATTATTTCTTGCCTAATTTAACCACATTATTCCCGCGTTTCAGGTGTGACCAGTTTACCGGCCCTTCAGGATCCTGCCAACAACATACACCCGGATTACTACACAGAGAAAGTTTCTGATATCATCAAGAGCTTGGAGATATGACCCGGATACTCATTCATCGATTCTCATGAAAGAGGCAATATGAGCATGAAGAACCAGATAATTTCTAGTGAACACTCGCAATTCCTCAAAAAAAATTGGGTTTCCATTATTGGCCAGACCTAGCTTTAGGCTGGGTTCTCAGCCCTCGTAGTGGTATGTATTGAGAGCATTTCATTACACAATCATTCCCAATGAGCGCCAGCAATTCGGTGAATAAAATTAGGGTTCGTCGGTTGCTGAATCCCACATGCAAACAGGAGCTATGGCCATGACGGTGCAGCAGCCCTGGTTTTCATATTATCTATCTGGCTTCATTTAGAGTGATTTGCTGCACCTTGTGTTGATCCTATGAAATAATCATCTGGGGGAACATCCGAATAAAGTATTTTCCATGATGCAGGCTCACATTGTTTTATCTTACCAAAATGTCCAGAATTGTTGCCAAACTCCTCTTCTTTTAGGTCTTTTTGAAAATTATGGAGCTCTATTTATTTCCTCATTTCAATATAATTAACCATTATTTAATTTGAGTAATGTATGATCCGGAGTCGAAAACTCTCTCTCTCTCTCTCTCTCTCTCTCTATTCATCTATCTCTCTCTGTCTATATCTATCTATAGTGAGAGAGGGAGATGGCGAACAATGGAGGAAAAGAGGGAAGAATCATACATGAGTAGTTTGGACTCTTCACCCTCGCTATGTATCAATTTAATTTTTGGCAAGCTCCTTTACTTTAACTCAAACTTTTCAAGGCCCTTAAATTATTATTATAGTATCAGGTTAACCCCATTAAATTTTATAAATAATTTATTATGAACATATCAACTTACCCTCACAATCACCTTTTTCCTATTGCTAACGAGCATGAGAGGGGTGGGTGTGTGTAGAGAGAGAGAGAGAAGAGAGAGAGAGAGAGAGAGGGAGGAAATGTTAACTGAAATGATCATAAATATAGTCGTTGAGGATCATCAATAATTTAGGTAATCCATAGGAATCAGAGTTAAACGAAATTTATTTCTGGATGGGGATGTAACTGTAATTAATTCAGACTCAGGGGCTATTTATTACACCAGTAAAATGGCGAAGCTATAAAGCGGAACTGTGGTTCGAATAGCAGTCGTTCGTTCCCGCCTTTTCCTTACAAAGCTTCTCGCAGGTGATTGCGATCTCGTTTCCTTTCTGTCCTGTCTTAGTTTTTCCTTGCTGTTTTATCGTAAAATCGCATCAAGAAATTTAGGAAGATCTCCTGTAGTTTCGTTGAAATTTTTGTTGATCTGTGCTTAGTACTGGAAATGATCTTGGTGTGTGCATCTTGCACGGTTTTGAAGGACAGGAGGCCAATGGAGGAGTACCTGAGGAACATGAGGAGCTTGCGGACACAGATGAACGGTGGGAGTCTAGTTCTGGCCGAATGTGTTGTAATGCACTGGTTTTTTTTGGTGTGACGTTTTTTTGGAAATCCTCGTGATCTCCAGGAGAGACTAGGGGATTGTAGACGGGGACGGTGGAATCTGACGGTGATTGAGTGTTGTAACAGATTTTGAGGAAGAAGCTGCGTCCATTTCTGCAGAGGAGGAAAAGCAGAGGACCGCCATACTGGCCATGGAGAAGGACCTCGAATCAGGTCTCCGTCCGCTCCTCTGCATCTCTCTCTCCCTCTCTCTCTCTCTCTCTCTCTCTCTCTCTCTCTCTCTCTCTCTCTCTCTCTCTCTCTCTCTCTCTCTTCTCTTATCTCTCCTCTCTCTTTTCTCTCCCTCTCTGTCTCTCTGTGCCTCTCTCTCTCTCTTCTATCCTCTTCTCTCTCACTCTCTCTCTCTCTCTCTCTCTCTCTTTCTCTTTCTCTCTCTCTCGTCCTCTCCCCCTCTCTCTCTGCTACTCTTCCTCGACCCCTTCGGATTTTCGTTTCTCCAACTGCGGCGTTATTGACACATGCCTAATAAACGACTTTGAGATGTCTCAGCAACTGAGTTATCTCATTATTTTGCCAAAATTATTTCATTCATCTATTATGGATGTCTATCCAAAGTCTTCATCAATCATGAATGTATATCAGAGTGTTTCCGCTGTTTCCACTCATGCTAGCATATATTCTCCGGCAATTCTTGTATGACGTTGGACAGGGTCACAAAACCTTTTCAGTAGTCTTTCAGAGTGATGAACCAAAGAGATGAAGGAAGAATTGATTACCAACTTTTATCTCCCTTAAGCTAGTTCGCTATCAGGACACAAGCTCCATAGTGTTTGTAGGCGGTCTATTGGGGAATAGCCATTACTTGTGAATGCATTCAACAGCTCAAGCATAAGTCATCTTTCCACATCAATGGTAAATTTCCACTGGGTGCTTGCTGCGTGGTAAGACTGGGTTCAACAGGTCTTCTTATGTGACGATATTTCACAAGACCTTAGAGATTTGGTGTTCGGTACCTTGGAGATACTCTTGGTCTCTTCCATTGGTAACCTGTCTAAATTAAAATCTGTATCAACCGTTTAACGTCTACAATAGATTTGCTCTGACAAAAGATTTTACCAAAATCTGTTTCATGTTCATTTTTATATTTGACTACAATCACTCGTCGCATTTTATGTTACAAACAATTGAATTTACAGATATTATAGATTTATTTCCTCATTTAATTTCTTTAATAGTATGTGCCGTTATATTAATACTACGAAAATGGCAGTCAGATTAGAAACAAAAGATTTGATTCAGGAGGCAGATGAGTTGACGAAGAGAAATGCTCAGCTACGCTGCCAGATTTTGGAAAAGCAGAAGAAAATATCTTCCCTTGAAATTGAATCTGCTACATTATCACAGGTTGTTACTTTTTTCGGTTTTAGTTCTATCTTGTCTGTCCTTATCCTCAGGCATGCATTGAGTATCATTTTTACTGGAATAATATTTGACGTAACAGATCCTAGGAGATGTAGTATGCGAGGGGAGTTGCACTCAAGCTTCTCTAAATTCTAGATAACTCCCATTAGTGTTTTGTTTGTACTCGGTTACTGGTGTACTGTTTTCGGGTTTTTTTTTAAATAATATGCTTTCACCCATGTCACAAACCTGTCCTCACTGACCCAAGATCGTGTAAATAGGAAAATGTGGAATTTCTAATGAGCGCTCTTATGATTTTGCTCATAGACATTGGAGCTTCTTCACAAAGAGTTCGACACTTTACAAGAGAAACTTAAGGAAGACAGGTGCATAAGTTCTTCTTTGTCTTCGCTATTAACGGAGTGAATCCTTCAGAACAAGTCTGTGATACGCTATCTGATGATGACATATTTACTTGGGTATATTTGATTTTCATCTGAAACAGAATCTACTACGAAAAGGTGGCCAAAGAAATGAATTCTAAACTACAAGAGCAGCAGGTTATTTCCTGTTCCCTTCCCTTCTCCAAAAACACAAGAATGTAGTTTTTATCTTCAAACGGTTTAATAAATTCCGACTTTGTTATGAAATTTAGGACTGGATTAACTCACATAGGCTTGAGAAAACCAGCAGCACTTTTTCGGTAAGCAGTCAGCCTGGATATTACCTTTTGGAATCATTCAGGAATGGTCATACAAATGATTCATCTGATGACTGTGATCTAAGTCAGATTGATGGTTATTACGTGAAATTATATCACTTCGTTTCCATCTTCTTACAGTCACTGCTATCTCATTTTTTTTTAATAATGTTGCCCTGTAACAGGGCATTATTTTCCCTGATTGAAAGATGTGAATGTGTAGGTTGAGGACGTTGGTGAGAAGCTATCGGATCACCCAGAAGGTATACATATTTGGGCGTGATTTAACTGAGACGCATCGTCAGTTGCTCATCCCTCCGTTTTAAGGGGATTAATAGTTCAATAAGGGAAAGTTAAACTAAAAAATAAATCCCATCTCTATTTCCATCAGGGTTCCAAATATGGTTAAGTTTTTCAACTACCTCCCCTGGTTTCAAGTCTTTATTACATATCTTCATTTAATGCAACGATATTGAGTGACTTGACTCATGTTTTAAAATTTTACACGCAGGAAGGCTGAGTAGTGAGCCGCCTTCTGCTGAAGAGATGACCAGAGCTAAGGTAGGTAACATATCCCATATGATTCCTCACATCACATTGCTCTCGTATAACTAAGCAGCAAGGACTAGAATTGATCCAGGTGGACTCTACGAGTGATAAACTTGATGAACTAAAAGCAAAAACATCCGAGGTTTCACTGAACACCATCAAGGTCTGCAGCTTCGTGCCAGGGTTGATAAGACCTGCATCTGTCACTAAATAATTAATCTTTGTTACCTTAAGCAAAACTGACTCCTTTAATGTTTTGATTCTACCAGTTGAAGGAGCTTATTGCACAACTCCAACTCAAAATAGAAGGTTTTCCTGTGAGTTCACCCAATGAAAATGGTTATTTTTTTATAAAAATGTTACTAATTTGGTGCGATTGGGTTTGCAGTGTGAAATAAAAACAGCAGAAACGAAGATCTTGGAAGAGGAACACCAGGCTCTGTTGACTGATAAAAGTGGAGAGCTTGAGTACTTGCAGTCTCTCCAGGAAAGAATTGGACTTTTCCTGGTACGAAGATCTTACCTTAGAAAACTGTTGCTTCTGATTAGCTTGCAATTGTCACACAATCTCTCTCTCTCTCTCTCTCGCTGATATATGTATATATAATATATACATAGAGCCCAGACTGGGCAGGAACTCTCAAAAGTTTAAGACTAAGATCCATGGAGTCTAAGACTAAGCCAGATCTGGGCCTTGAAGAGGATGACTGGACCTGGGCTGGGGTTGCCAAGGCCCAGATCTGGCCCGTCCACCATTGCTCGGTGGAATAATCTCCAATTGTACTCTGTAAGGGTGGCTGCAAAATAAAATTTTAATAAACTCTTTAGTTGAAGAAATTTCTTATTTATTAAATTGTTCAAAATACGCTTCACCGGAAATATGCTCACCTGTTCTTTTGTCTTATTTTTATAAATGTTTCAGGCCGTCTCAGAAGAGGTCAAGTGCCATTGCGGACGGGCGTACAGCGTCGATCTTAGCGATTACACTCCCCACAGCCAATCGGGTTCCGGCTAGACGCTGAAAGGGAGAAGCAAATAAGTTTTAGAAGAAGATCTGCCCATAATCTCTCATATCCTTGAAATCCCACGAATTTCGATCCTTACATAGTATTAAATCTTTTCATTGGGGTCGTTTATGAAAATTTGATCTGAACTTTTAGGAAATAGGCCGACCCTGGCGTATATAAAAAAAAGAAATAAATAATTTAACTATTGATGTTCTTTTATTCTAACTTTCAATAGTCATCATCATAAAATGTTTTTATTGTTGACAATTAAGTTTTCAAAACTTAGATTCTTGAGAGAGAGAGAAATTGATGAACAAGAAAATTTAATTAATTCAATCGTGCGTTGTTTGAGGAGGGCGGTGGCAGCCTGGCGACCTGAACGATTGAGCAGGTGAGAAAATAATTGTACTGCAATTTTTATAAGTATATTAAGCCATGTATCTACTTCTCCTTTTTCAGGTAATGACCATCCATCGTTGATCAAAAATTTCAAGAAGTTGCTGATCTACATGAGTTACTCTTTCTGTCTCTTTCGAGATTTATTAAACCAAATAAATAAAAATATTTGTCAGCTAACACATGTTTCTCTAGGAAAGTTTAGAGAGAAATGGTACGAAGAAGATGCAGTTCCACGAACTAAGGAGATAAGATGAAGGAAGAGTAATAACCAGACATTCTTCCTTAATTTCCGCATATATTTTTCTTTCCCTTATAAGGAAATTAAGTACGGATTTATTGTATACAAAAATAGATAAATTATTTCCCGGCTGAGGTTTTACGAAACTCGTCGAGTTCCACCCTTAAAAACCCTCCCCCGTAAACGACCAGAGCACCCCTTCTCCCCCGCCGGCAACTCCAGCTCCTCCGCCTGCATCTCCGTGATCCCCTCACTGCCGGAGCCTTCGAAACCTGCATCTTCCCGACGGTCTCCTCTTCTCCGGCACGTTGGGCACCTCTCCGAGCCCTCCGTAGCTTCTGGTTTCAGCCTGCCCCGGATATCTCCGCCCCGGCGCTCGGTGAGTTCTCTTCCCTTCCTATCCTTTTTCTTTTTCTTCTTCTGCTCCTTCCCCCTTCGGCCGCGTTCCTCTTTTCCTCTGTTCGTCCGTTTTCTCTTCGTTACTTCCCCTGCGTCCTTCTTCCTTGGGTTATTTGGCCGTATTTATTGCTGAATTGACTCATCTTTCCCCTTTTCCTATTTATTTGGTTGCACTTGGCTGCAGTTTGGTTTCGTCGCCATTTTTCCTGGGGAAAGGATGAAGAAGGCGTCTGTCATGGACATTCCAGACGTGCCCAAGGGGCAGCTCCCTCCACACCTTGAGCTCCAGAGGACGCGTGTCCTCTGCGGTTCGGATGCTCCTACGCACGTAAGCTCTTTTTGCTCCAGCCTCACTTTGATTAAGCCCCTTCTCAATTTTTATGTTGGTTTATTTTTAACTTCTTTCGTTGTTTATTCCCTCATCCATGCTGTTTATTTTTTTCCATGAGAGCTGTAATCATTCTTGCGAGCCATGGTCTCTAATTTGGTTTCTAATCAGCCGACTCCTGATGATATTCTATTTTGTTTGAAGTCAGAAGCTATCCAGTACTCCGGCGCCTATGCATCAATGGGAGTTGATAACAGCCTGCGTTTTAATAATTTCTGCAATAAACTTAGGGTTGAAATTATTCAACTTACGGACGATGAGATGGAGTTTGACATGATTGGTATTGATGCGTCATTGGCCAATGCCTTCCGGAGGATCCTGATAGCTGAGGCATGCTTCTATATACCTGCAGAGCTTCACAGGCCTTGTCTCATGCAATTTACGTTGGCCCCCTCATGATCTCGGTATTGATATTCCTTGCAGATTCCGACAATGGCCTTTGAAAAGATCCTCATGGTCAACAACACGTCGGTGATAGCAGACGACGTGCTGTCCCATAGAATTGGTCTCATCCCACTAGATGTTGATCCACGGTTGTTCGAGTACCTCTCAGGTATTGATGTATGCTCCTCCCATGGCTCTCAAACGCTATTTTTATGCACTCGATCATATTAAATCCGTGCCCTTGGCGTGTAGGAAACGATTCTCCAGATGAGAGGAATACGATAGTCTTCAAGCTGCACGTTTCGTGCAAAAATTCTGGCCCTCGCATCACAGGTACAGCACGGTCTCAGTACTGTTGATCTGCCGTTGCCGTTCTCTCTGAATTGCCGAGCAGGAAGTAATTTTTACCCGTGCTGCAGTCAAGTCGGATCAGCTCCAGTGGCTGCCGAATGGGAGCGAACTGGAAATGGCCTCGCCAAATCCATCTGCGAAGCCAAAAAGCTACACTTCATTTACCCGCAGTCAAGACTCCTTGCCAGAATTTTCAACTAAGCCAATTACCCTCAAGCATGACGATATCATCGTTGCTAAGCTTGGGCCCGGCCAGGTAATCAGCCAAGCCGCCCCCTTCAAGCTATTTGTAGTATACATCGTGCAGACAGCTGCGGAAGACGCCGTCAATCCGTCTCTGCTTTCAGGAGATCGAGCTTGAAGCTCATGCCATAAAGGGTTTGGGAAAGACTCACGCCAAGTGGTCGCCGGTGGCGACCGCATGGTACAGGATGCTGCCTGAGGTGATAACCGTCGTGTCTTATTCTCATGCTCGTTAGATCATAGTCCTTGAAGCTTCCTGAATGGGATGGTGCCGCACACTTCCGTAGGTCGTTCTGTTGAAAGATGTGGAAGGGGAGCTGGCCGAAGAGCTGGTGAAGAAGTGCCCAGTCAATGTTTTCGAGGACATTGAAGATCTCGCCACAGGTTAGTCTCTTAAGCAGAGCTTGTTCCTTGGACCCCGTCATCACGACGAGCATTTTGGAAGGGTAAGGAAGCATTCTGGCGGATTTTCTCTCTGCCGAGAGAGCCTTTGAGTTGCGTCAGGCTCTGAACGACTGGGCATTTGTCAGATAGATGGAATTTCTGCCACTGAAGGTTTTCATGATCGATTCTTTTTTCCTCTCCAGTTACGATCTGTTTTAGTTATTTCAAGCAAAATTCACGGGAGATCACTGCTTAGTACTCATCTCTCTCTCTCTCTCATTCTCTCTCTCTCTTCCCTCTCTCATTCTCTCTTATTCTCTCTCGCTCTCTCTCTCTTCCCTCTCTCAATATCTCTCTCTCTCACTCTCTCTCTCTCTTAGCTCCCATTCTCTCACTCTCTCTATCTTCTCTCTGAGTCTCTCTATCTTCTCTCTCACTTTCTCTCTCTCTTCGCGCTCACTCTCTCTCTCTCCTCTCTCATTCTCTCTCTCTTTCCTCTCTCATTCTGTCTCTCACTTTCTCTCTCTTCGCTCTCATTCTCTCTCTCACTCTTTCTCTATCTTCTCTCTCATTCTCTCTCTCCCCCCCCCCCTCTCTCTCTCCACCTCTCCCCAACTTTGCCCTGGTATTATTTTTCGTATTACCATCCGGTAGCCCATGCTCGCAAATTACGGCAAAAATCGTCACTTTTTGTCGCTCAAAGTGCATGCTCTTTTTGGGGTTCCAATTTTCTCGTTGCCCTTTAGGCGACACTTTCTCCAGCATTCATCAAATCTTCTTAATGAAAAAGCTCATGCGAGTACCCATCTGCTACATGCTTTCGAATATTTAGCGTTTTACTTATTCTCCTCCTGTTACTTGTCTCTCTCCTCGATCCTCGGTATGCCAGGGACCTTACAGAGAGCGATCCATAAGAGCCCTTTAAAAAGCACCCGTCTTTCTTCTTCTTCTTCAATTGAGATCATCACACGTTTTGAATCGCTGCCCCCTGTTGGCCGTCATGCAGGCAAGAGGAAGGCGGTGGTGGCCAACCCACGGGCGTGCACCTTGTGCCGGGAATGCATCCGTGGGGAGGGCTGGGAGGAGCGCGTGGCCGTCAGGCGCGTTAAAGATCATTTCATCTGTAAGTCCTCCACTCAACCCCACAGTGCCCACTACTTGTACTAGTAGCAGTTCATCAATCTGATCTGGGCAGGAGATAAATTCCCTCATTTCAAGTCAAAGTGGTCTTGAGAAGATCCACGTTTCCCATCATCTGATTGATTGATTGATTGGTCGATTATATTCTCCTTCTCTTCCGCAGTCAGGATCGAGTCCACCGGAGCCTTGCCGCCCGAGGTCCTCTTCACCGAGGCGGTCAAGGTCCTGGAAGACAAGTGCGACCGGGTGATCTCCGAGCTCTCCTGAGAGATTTTTAATTTGGCTCTTCCGCTTCCCGAGGAGGAAACCAGCAACACGAGATGAGATGAGCTCATATAGATCGATTTATTTTTCATGGTTTTGTGTCATTATTGTTATTCGTGTGATCTCCACAGTTCAGAGGAACCTCCGGGGGAAGCAGACGCAGATGGCCATGTCGCTACTCCGGGGCTCCTCGAGCCTCTCGGCTCCGCTGCGGCCGTCCTTCCTCGCCGCCGTCTGAGGCGGCGGCGTGGGCGGCGCCGCCGCCGCCGCCGCCGCCGCTGCGTCGTCGTCGGTGGCTGATGCCCTCACCTCTCCTCCTTCAGAGACGACGGTGACCTGGCAATATTCCGGTGCGTTTTTCAGCACCTGGCCGGTCTTCCCAGCTCCTTTCCTCATCGCCCTGCAGGAAGAGAGCACCACCGAAATTGGAACGAAAGAAGAGCGTCTCAGTGCCCCGATGACCTCTAAAAGATGGCTATATGGAGAGAGAGAGAGAGAGAGAGAGAGAGAGAGAGAGAGAGAGAACTAATTAGGTAATACGCTGTCTATTTTAATCCTCTACTTTCCTATGCCATTATAGCCCCCACCCAGCTCCTTCGGCATCACCTCTGCAATCCCCTCGAAAATGCAGGAGCCGTAAGATACTGATGATCCATCAGGCGTCCATGGGGTCCTCCCTGGGGTTCTTGCCAAGGTCGTCGGAACCCATCTTTCTTTCTCTCTCTAGGCTCAACCCAAGACCGATCCAAAGCGAGCTGAAAGCCTCATCCTTGGCTTCCAAAATCTAGTGACAGCTTCCCTCCTACATGCCCGTGCGCCCGCTCCCCTTCATGGTTGAGACACTGATGGAGCATCCCCTCTCTCCTCACCTATATTTCCACAGCATGTGCATCATCATCAGAGGGTACAATTAAAGGCATCGAATACCTGTGAAGCAGTAGCGAGAGAGAGAGAGAGAGAGAGAGAGAGAGATATGGCCATCTCCCTCTCTCCTCGGTCATTCAAACCCTCCAGCCCCTTCACATCGTGGTTAGTTCTCGTCATCATGGCAGCGGAGTCTGGTGGAGGGCCCTACGAGCTACAGATGGGTCGGTTCTAGAGACAATGCCGCAGAGAATTGACGTGGAGATTGGTGAAGGCTGAGGGCCAAGAACTAAGCAGAGGTATGGAAACCACGAATATCAGATTAATCGCGTGTTTGAAGATGATGGGAGTGCTAAAGATGGAAAGCGGGGGCAAAGAGTACCTGATGTTGGATTTCGAGATCCCCATGAAGAGTCTTCGGATGTGGAGGACTGGGATCAGCTCAATGATGGCGCTGGCAATTAGATCACTCTCGATCAGTACCGTATCCATAATCACCTGTTCATGGAAGGTAGAACTCAATAAAGATCCCGCTTGCAGAAGAATGGCTACTTTAAACATCTGTTCTCTCTCTCTCTCTCTCCTGCCCTTTTTTCCTTGAATCATATAGTTGACTGATCCATATGGAAACTTATCACATAGAAAAACAAAATTCACTTCGAGTGTTGCGCCTGGCATTGAACTCGAACTATTAACCAACAAGACCTGCTCTTTCTCTCTCTCTCTCACTCACACACACACACGCGTGCGTTCTCCCCCTCTCTCTCTCTCTCCTGCCCATTTTTTCTTGAATCATACAGTTGATTGATCCATATTCAACCAATTACAAGTGTGTCACCCAGCATTGAGTGTGAACTAATAAGCAATCAAAACATACTCTCTCTCTCTCTCTCTCGCTTTCTCTCTCTCACTCTTCTGCCCTTTCTTTCCTTGAATTAGATTGATGATTGATCAATATTTAAACCCATTACATAGAAAAACAGAATTTAAGACAAATGCACATCTAGAATTGAACATGAACTAATAACCAATAAGAATCTTCTCTCTGACTCTCTCTCTCTCTCTCAAACACACACAACACATGCACACATCACACACAGTCTCTTTCTCTCTATTCTGTATTTTTTTTCATTGCATCAAATAGTCGATTGATTCATATAGAAACTCATCTCATAGAAGAACAAAACTTAATTTATGTGTGCAGCCTAGCATTAAATTTGAACTAATACCCCATAAAAACTTGCATACACACACACTCTTTCTTTGCCTCCATCTCTCTCTATCTTGATAGAATGCCCCTTTCTACTAAAGTTATATAGTTGATTGTTCCATATGAAAACTCATCTTGTAAAAAATAAAATTCAATTCAAGTGTGCAATTGAGCATTGAATTTGAACTAATACCCCATAAAAACTTGCATACACACACACTCTCTCTTTGCCTCCATCTCTCTCTATCTCGATAGAATGCTCCTTTCTACTAAAGTCATATAGTTGATTGTTCCATATGAAAACTCATCCTGTAAAAAATAAAATTCATTTCAAGTGTGCAACTGAGCATTGAATTTGAACTAATACCCCATAAAAACTTACATACACACACACTCTCTCTTTGCCTCCATCTCTCTCTATCTCAATAGAATGCCCCTTTCTACTAAAGTTATATAGTTGATTATTCCATATGAAAACTCATCTTGTAAAAAATAAAATTTAATTCAAGTGTGCAACTGAGCATTGAATTTGAACTAATACCCCATAAAAACTTGCATACACACACACTCTCTCTTTGCCTCCATCTCTCTCTATCTCGATAGAATGCTCCTTTCTACTAAAGTCATATAGTTGATTGTTCCATATGAAAACTCATCCTGTAAAAAATAAAATTTAATTCAAGTGTGCAACTGAGCATTGAATTTGAACTAATACCCCATAAAAACTTGCATACACACACACTCTCTCTTTGCCTCCATTTCTCTCTATCTTGATAGAATGCTCCTTTCTACTAAAGTTATATAGTTGATTGTTCCATATGAAAACTCATCCTGTAAAAAATAAAATTCAATTCAAGTGTGCAACTGAGCATTGAATTTGAACTAATACCCCATAAAAACTTGCATACACACACACTCTCTCTTTGCCTCCATCTCTCTCTATCTCGATAGAATGTTCCTTTCTACTAAAGTCATATAGTTGATTGTTCCATATGAAAACTCATCCTGTAAAAAATGAAATTCAATTCAAGTGTGCAACTGAGCATTGAATTTGAACTAATACCCCATAAAAACTTGCATACACACACACACTCTCTTTGCCTCCATCTCTCTCTATCTTGATAGAATGCTCCTTTCTACTAAAGTCATATAGTTGATTGTTCCATATGAAAACTCATCCCGTAAAAAATAAAATTCAATTCAAGTGTGCAACTGAGCATTGAATTTGAACTGATACCTTCACAAGAGCATGCACACACATATGCACACTCTATCTCTCACTTTCTCTCTTCTACCATTTTTAGTCGAATTATAAAGTTGATTGGTCCATGTGGAAACCCATTCCGTGAAGGAACAAAAAATTTAATTCAAGTGTGCAACTTTTTGTTGGATTTGAAGCAATACCCAGAAAGAACCTTCACACTCTATATTTATCTCTGTCTGTCTATCTATCTGTTTGTCTATTTGTCTGTATGTCTCTCTCTCTCTTATTTTTCTTTGTAATCATATACTTCATTGGTCCACATGGAAATCCATCTTATAGAACAAAATAACTCAATTCAAGTGTGCGACCTAGCATTGAATTTGAACTAATACCTAATAAGATCCTGCAATCTCTTTGCCTCTATCTATTTCTTTCTCTTCTGCCCTTATTTTGTTGAAGCATCTAGTTGATTGACCAATACAATAAGCCATTCCAGAGAAGAACAAAATTCAATTATAGTGTGTGAAACATAGAATTTTTGTTTAGCTACCCTAATAAGAACATACTCTCTCTCTCTCTCTCTCTCTCTCTCTCTCTCTCTCTCTCTCACACACACACACACACACACACACCCCCACCCACACACCCACACCCACCCTTTAATCTTTCATATAACTGAATGATCCATATGAAAACCCATCCCCTAGAAGAACAAAGTTAAATTCAAATGTGCCAACTCACATTAAATATGATCTAATACTCAAAAATAACCTACACAGTCTCATTTTCTTTATCTCTATCTCTGTCTCCTTTGACCTTTTATTTTAATCACATATTTGATTGATCTATATAGAAACCCATCCTATAGAAGAACAGAATTCAATTTGAACTAATATTGTGCAATCCAGATTGAATTTGAACTAATAACCATAATAATATGCGCACTCTCTCCTCTTGTCTCTACCTCTCTCTCTCTTCCTCCCTCCCCATTTAACAAAATTCACTTCAGGTGTGCAACCCAACATTGAATTTAAAATAGTAACATATAAGACCCGACACACACAACACACTCTCATTGTTTGTATCTCTCCCTTTATGTGTCTCTTCTGCCCTCTTTTAAGTAAATCATATAGTTGATTGATCCATATGGAAACCCATACCATAAAAGAGAAAATTTTAATTCAAGTGTGCTACTTGACATTGAATTTGAACTAATACCTAATAAGAACCTGTGCACTATGTCTCTATCTATATCTCTCCCTCCCTCCCTCCTCTCTCTCTCTCTCTCTCTCTCTCTCTCTCTCTCTCTCTCTCATCCACCTTTTTTTCCTTGAATCATATAGTTGATTGATACATACGAAAACCCACCCTATAGAAGAAAAAAATTCAATTCAACCATGCGACCTAGCATTGAATTTGAACTAATACCCAATAAGAACCTTGACACTCTTTTTTTGTGTCTCTATCTCTCTATCTTTCTCTCTCTCTTCTACCCTTTTATTTTGTCTCATATCGTTGATTGATCCATATGGAAACCCATCTTATAGAATGAAACTAAATTCAAGTGTGCAACCTAGCATTGAATTTGAACTAATACCTGAAAACAAACTACGAATAGTCTCACTCTCTCTATCTCTTTTTATCTATCTTTTGCCCACTTTTGTTGAATCATCTGTTTGATTGATCCATATGGAAACCTATCCCATAGAAAAACAAAATTCAATTCACATGTGCAACATAATAAGAGCCTATGTACTTTCTCTCTCCCTCTCTTCTTAATGGTATGACCTTTTTCTACTTGAATAAAAATATAGTTGATTGATCCATATGGAAACACATTCTAGAGAAGAAAAAAATTCAATTCATGTGTGGAACCTAGCATTGAATTTGTGCCAATAACCAATAAAAATCTGCATGCACACACATGCGCACACTGCATCACTTTGTCTGTCTCTTTCTCTCTTTTTCCCTTTTTCCCAGAGAATCATACAATTAATTGATCTATTTGGATACCTATCACATAGAAAACCAAAGTTCAACTTTATTATGCAACCCATTGTTGAATTTAACAAATACTCGATAAGAAACTATATTCTCTCTCTCTCTCTCTCTCTCTCTCTCTCTCTCTCTCTCTCTCTCTCTCTCTCTATCTATATCTATCTATCTATCTATCTCTCTCTCTCTCTCTCTCTCTCTCTCTCTCTCTCTCTCTCTCTCTCTCTCTCTCTCTCTCTCTCTCTCTCTCTCTCTCTCTCTCTCTCTCTCTCTTCTTCTTCTTCTTCTTCTTCTTCTTCTAACCTTTTTTTGCTTGAAGAATATAGTTGATTGACCCATATGGAAACCCATCCCATAGAAAAATGAAAATTCAATTCGTGTGTGACATAAAATTTTATTTTAACTAATAAGTAATAAGAACCTGCATACTTTCTCTCTCTCTCTCCCTATTCCTATCTGTCCTACTTTTTTTACTTGAATTATATAATTGATTGATCCGTATGGAAACCCATTCTAGAGAAGAAAAAAATTCAATTCAAGTGTGTAACCTAGCATTGAATTTGTGCCAATAGCCAATAAAAACCTGCATACTCTCTCTCTCAATCACCTTCTATCTCTCTCTATTTTCCCCCTTTTGCCTTGAATCATACAATTGATTGATCCATATGAATACCCATATCATAGAAAACCAAAAGTTCCATTCAAGCGACCCAACATTGAATTTTAACAGATAATAAGAAATTATATGATTTCTCTTTCTTATACCCTTTTTTGCTTGAATCGTATAGTTGATTGATTGATACAAAACCTGTCCCATAGAAAAAAAAAATTCAATTCAAGTGTGCAACTAAGTATTGAATTTTAATTAATACCCAAAAGAATTAACATATTCTCTCTATGTCTATCCCTTTTTCTCTCTCTATTGATGTCTCTCTCGATCTATCTAGCTATTGTTAAATGTTGAATTCGTCACATTCATGGTATAAACTATGAGTTGTTTCGCAGTAGCTATGAGTTGGCAACATGAGATGATAACCAATTCAACTATAGCCCCCAAATCTTCAAGAACTTCGATCATGTGCTCCACTTTTATAAAATTTCTGTGCTTAATCCTTCAATGATCACCCCATATGGGCAGGGTTAACCTTTGATAAGACTTTTTCTATCTACTGATGTTCCGGGGGTGTGTACACAATTACTTCTTCGTAGTAAGGATGTGTCTGTAAATGCAATTGCGGAGATTGCCTGGGAAATTGTGAAAAAATGACACTTACTTTCCACAGCAGCGGAATTCCCCTCATTTGTTAGAATTTGTGATCGGCCACACATAGGAAGGGATCTGGTTACCTTCGAGGCATCGCCGAGCTTCAAAAATGGCTGAAGCAGTTGTATCCTCTTGCTTCTCTCTAGGCTCATGTAGCTCTCCACCTGCTCCGGCGTCACCTGGTTCCTCGGAAGCATCCCCACTGCAACCCCAAGCCCCCAGTTAGAGAGAGAGAGAGAGGGATGGAGAAGGTCGAGGTTGAAAGGAGGATCCCGTGACGACCAGATAGAGGGAGAGAGAGAGAGAGAGAGGGGGATGGAGAAGGTCGAGGTTGAAAGGAGGATCCCGCGACGGCCAGATAGAGGGAGAGAGAGAGAGAGAGAGAGAGAGGGGGGGGAATGGGGAAGGTCGAGGTTGAAAGGAGGATCCCCCGACGGCCAGATAGAGGGAGAGAGAGAGAGAGAGAGAGAGAGAGAGAGAGAGAGGGATGGAGAAGGTCGAGGTTGAAAGGAGGATCCCGCGATGGCCAGATAGAGGGAGAGAGAGAGAGAGAGCTGGAGACATTACAGATGGATAGAGAGTAGTATAAAGCGACAAGAAAGGCTGAACTTTGAGATCTCCAGCCGGATAGATGTATGGGTGGATAGATAGTTTGAGAGAGAGAGGGAGAAGAGAGAAAAGAGAGAGTTTGGAGATAGATAGATTGGTAGATAAGATAGTTGGCGAGAGAGAGAGAGGAAGGAAGGGATAGAGGAGTCAGAGAGGTTGAAAGGAGGATCCAGCGATGGCCAGATAGAGGGAGGGATAGGGAGGGAGAGAGGGGGGAGAGAGAGAGAGAGAGAGAGAGAGAGAGAGAGAGAGAGAGAGAGAGAGAGTATAGAGATAGATAGAGAGAGAGAAACTGGAGAGGAGACAGATAGCTGGGAATGAGATATGAGACAGAGAAACAGCGCCAGAGCGAGAGAGAGAGAGAGAGAGATCGGAGTAGATCTTAGGGTAAGATAGATGGAGATAGCCAGAGAGAGAGAGAGAGAGAAGAGCGGCAGGGAACCAGCTTACAGGGCGTAGGGATATTCCGGACCTCCGGGTAGACATGAATCAGGTAGACGAAGTCCTTGGGCTTAGCAACGTGTTTCAGCGCCCACGAAAGCGCCTCCATGCTAGAGCTCCCCTTCCCCACCGCAACGTACAAATCGCCGCCACCCTCCCCGCCGCCGCCGCCGCCCGGCAACTCGCGCCGCCGCGACTCCCCGCCGCCGGCCGACCCCACCTCCTCTATCTCCCACATCCCTCCCCCCTCTCCACTCTCTCCCATCTTCTTCCCCCTATCGCCGGTGAAATGCGGCAGAAGGGTCACTGCCGGTGAGAGAAGCTGCCGCCTCGGCCCCCACTCGGAGCTCCTCTAGCTCGGGAAGTTGACTTTCCTTCTGGTCCGCCGGCGAGCATGCATCGGATGATCCTTTCCAGGGCGCCTCCGTTCTGTAGCGCCTTAAAAAGCTCCCCCGGAAGCGATTTTGAGATGCCGGCGGTATATTCTCTTCAGCTCGCTGCCTCGAAGAGACATCGGCGCTGCGGGCCCCACTCCCCCCACGCACCCCACGACTGACCGTCTAAAACTGAAAGCTTTTCGACTACATGACCACCATAACATAAAAAACTGCTTATCTACCCCCACACGCGGTAAAAATTAATTTCTGATATACCCTCATTCCGTCTTGAGGGATACCGCATTTCCCCTATGTTGGAGAACTAGAAGGGCACCAGAATAATAGTCGAGTAGAATACTGTAAGAAAGAGGACCTATTTGTCCCACCACTCGCATTCTGGGGTCCTTTTT